>JAYMTN010000245.1:0-18880 GCA_036897425.1 Erodium trifolium
GTAATCATGAAATGAATCTTTCGTTATACCTCTTCTTAGTGCACTAATTTTGGAAGGATTTCTCTTTCTCTCGACTTTTACTTTGGTCGAGTTAGTCTTGGTTTCTTATACAACCTTTATAGTTTATAGTGTATATTACTACCCTCGAGCTTTTATAATGTCAAACCCAATGAGATTCATGCTTCTAGTCCGTGAATTCCATGTATTATTCTTACAAAGCCAAGACTTTCTAGCGCCATTTATTAATATATGTTATGTTTCTCTTCCAATAAGATAATACTGATATTCTTGAATATTCATCTTTAGATACATAGCTTCATTTGATTGTCTAAGAATTTAATTTATAAAGTGTCAAGGAAGTAGGATATATCAGATCAATACTTAGTAGGTTTTTCATTTGTTTGTTTCACATTTGTTTTTGCTCTGATCAGAAATCTATATTCAATATTGGGTTCAATTAGTATTAAAATTTAATTTCAAAATTAGAAGTCCAATATTTTCAATTGATTAGGTTTGATCAAATAGTACCGAATCTTTAATTTCATGGGGCCTTTTTCAATCTAAGGCCTTAAACGCCTACTTATATAGTTTTCTGAGGTATTTTTCGATACGAGGCCTTAAGCGGTTGCTTAATTCGCTTAAAGCTTGAGTCGGCCTTGGGTATGCTCCCCCACTATTTAGTCTTATTGGCAATGTCTCTAAGGTTGATGTTGTGGAGTCTTTTCTCATTGACAGAACTAAGCACTCAAGGTTCTTACAAGAAAATATGAGGAAAGTTCAAGATCGTACGAAGCACTTTGCAAACAAAATACGCAGCAAAAAGAGATTTTTGGTTGGGATTGGGTCTATCTGTGGTCGCAATCATATAACCAATCCTCTGTAGCTCTTCAGAAGAACATGAAAGTTGATGGCAGGTTCTATGGACCTTTCCAAATCACTAAGAAGAAGGGGGACGATGGCTTATAAGCTCAGATTGCCATAGGATTCATCCTCTGTTCAATGTCTCTCTTTTGAAAAGGTAGCTGGATCACAAGAACAGGCTTCACTCAACTCTTCTTGATGTCACTACAGATGGTCAATTGAAACTCTTTCTTGCTACTTGTTTGGACACCAGAATCATCAAACGCAACAATGTAACCGTGGTCAAATACTTGATTCAATGGGAGCAATCTACGGTGCAAGATGCTACTTGGGATGATGCTAAGATGATCTGCTCCCAGTTTCCTCCCTGGTTTGATTTTCTACGGGCTTGAGGACAAGTTTGTCCTCAAGGGGAAGGCATTGTCATGATCCTGATGCGGTACCTTCAGCAGCACATTTCCTTACATTTTCAAATAACACGTAAACTCGACGCAGCGTTTTGGGGTTATTTCCAGCGTAGCCACAAGAGCTATAGAGATGACACTTGTCTTATTTCCATTGGTCTATGACAATACCGTTGATACTTGTTCATCTTCTTCCCTGTGGTCCCTCGTTGTGACAGAGATAGTGGGCAGAAGAAAAGGACTAACAGCTTAGCAAGGCTCGAGCTTTAGGGAAATTTAAATAGCAGATGATAGAGCTAGAGTTTGATGTTGAATTTCTTGTGAATTAATCCTTAGCGTAGCAAGTAGAAAAGGTCGATTTTCGGTGTCTCCTCTGTAATCGTTAGTTGCAATATATATATATCCATTTCTATCCTTTTAGCTTGTCATTTATATTTCTCAAGCTCTACGCTTGACACAAACACTGCTCAGCTCCACAGGTAGAGCCCGGCCAAGGCCACCACCTCTAATCGACCCAAAAAGGAGAGTCGGATTTGAAACCCCTAACCATGTCATTGGAGAAGACGAGGGTAAGAGCCTCATATCCGAGCTCAACGACCCCCCAAAGGCTAGGAACGGGATGAAGAGAACTAAACGACTTCGTCAAACCCCCACACACTGCTCAGTTAGCAAAGCTAACCCACCGAAGGCCCACACTCTCTGACGATCCACCGGGGAGAGTTAGACCTCCTTCCAATCCGATTCTCCTCCATCAAAGAAAACGAACAAGAAGCATATTAAGCGAGTGAGAGAAAGGCAAAGAAGTAAGACAAAGAAAAAATCAACTAAAAAGGGAAAAGACACACAAGCCGTCAAAAAAACCCGACCAAATCCCCACCCCACCCACAAATCTAGAACCCTAGAATAAGATAGCCCCAAAATCCTCAACTCCAACCGAACACCCGGGAAACCGAACCCAGAGGAGAGAGCGAGGGACAAACATGATAGAAGGAGTATATCTCGGACTCATAGCGGAGGAGCAATTCTTGGACAGAGAAAAAGAGCCTCATGAACGCCAAGGACCAAGAGGAAGGAGGGATGCAACCGGATCTTTAGGCTCGAACTCTAAGGAACTGAAGGGGAAGAGAGGAAAAAGAAAGGGAGAGGTTCCTACCGGCAACCTCTTAACCTAAAGGACATCAAGTCGGTCACCGACAACAACAATGAAAGACAAATGATAGAGCTTTTCAAGAGAAATTAAAAAAAAAAAAGATTTTTAGAGAGAAGGAAATCCCACACATGAATATAGTCAATCTTAGACCAAAGTGAATAATGGGAGTTGTAAATAATGAGAATAGCTCACTCGGGTTAATAAAAAAAACATGTATGTTAAAATTTTGATTTGATGACTTTTTTTTAATTCAATATAGGACACGTGTCAATCATAGTTTGGACCTAGCCGACCGTTACACCCTCGCAACACACTTACATTGCAAGTTACCACAACATTAGGAATGCTCTTACATGATCGTTACCAATTTAAATATATAATTACTCATCACTGGAAATAAGATATTAGGACTTCAAAATTGATACTGTCAGAAACATTCACTCACATTATATTACCACAAATATAGACTGTATTACATGTATTGGATCTTATAAATAAAAATCAGAAAGTATTACATGGTAAGTAAATTATATACAGAAGAGAAGCTTTTTAGAGTTCAAACAGTGATGAAAAGGTCGTTGAGCTGTACCCATCCATAGGCACATCGATCTCTAATTCTCTCAACTGTTGATGCTGCCAACTCCACCATTCCCTTTAATCTGCTCAAATCCTTCTCTACCACTACCCTCTTCCCACCTTCTATCTGCAACTCCAGAAGATCATCGATAACAAAGTTAATACACAAACCAAGGTTACCGTAAAAAAAATCCATTTCCCAGACGAGGAATGGAATACTAACCTTTTCCATACAATGTACAGTGTCCAACAAGTAACAGAAGTACGAAAGTTGCTTGTAAAGCTCTGCTTCCGTGTACTGCATTTTTACACAGATTCTTTAGTTAATGCAACATCACCAAGAGAAAAGCAATGGGAAGTAGTTCACAGTTATGTGATTCAGACCTTTCTTACTAGACGCCCGTTACATTGTGGATAGTTGGGGCAAACTGTTCCTCTCTCAGAATCACCAATCAGCTGCAGGTTCAGACTTTGTGTTGTGAACTTGCAAGTTTCATCATCACACTGGGAGAAAGAGAAATGACAATGAGAAGATCTATGACTCGGTACTCGGTATTGACGATTTGGGTAAAAACAAGCAAGATTACCGTCATTTGCCCCTTATAATATGTTGAGACAAAGCCGTCTGCTTGCCTTTTCACCTGACAGACACAAGATACAATCAAGTCACGGGACAGATAATTCAAGTCTCAAATGTCATAGCGTAGATTAAGGCTATGATGAGCAACATAGCATTGTTCAGAATCATTGGTTGCTGATTCTAATTGAGCATCAATAATTTATATCCAAACTTTTTGGTATTTCACTATTTACATTTCTTAGTTAGTCCTTAATACCTGATTAGCGATCATAGCCGGAGATATTCTACCAACACCACCTTCTTCGGGACATTTAGGGCAGCGCAATTTACCCCAGAAGTTGGAGGATGATTCATCTACTTCTGGCTTTCTGGCCTTTTCATTGACAGACTTACAAACGAAACTGAAGACAGATGGGCAATCAAAAGTGCCAGAGCAACTGGGACATGTGATCTTCAAAGGCTCACAACCCCTGTATCTGCAGTTTTATTCATTGCATCCATCAACCCATTAGCTTTCTTTTCAGATATACTTACTAGTTGTACTCAGAAGACAGTTTATGCTATGAACTTGAATTCAAGCACATTTACAGATTGATCTCTTTCAGAAATGATAACTAGGACACTGACTGGGTATGAACAAAACATTGATGCAAGCGGGATATTATTACCTCTCCTCATCATTGACAGCAAACAAAAGTGAGCTGGAAGGATCGTTGCTGACTACTTCATTTGACTTGCTCCGGAACTAAATAAAGCCATTGTTTGAATCTCAATGAAATGAACATAAGCACAAATTGAAGTGAGATAAATATCTGTAGTTGAACAGATGCTTTACCTTAGCCGAGTCAAGCCCTAAACAATCAGCCAAACGTTCTGGGTTTGTACCCTGAATTGAAGCACATAGACGTGATACCACAGGATGAATCTGCGGGAGAAAAATAAGTTTTTAAGAACGCCACCAAATGCTAGTAATCAAGTGTTATAAAAGTTTGGTTGGGGACAAAATAAAAGGAAAACCTGTTGCGACAAGTAGTAATCAATGTCAATTATCCATTTTCCATCTTCATTCGTCAGCTCGTCAGGATGTCTAGCTCGCTGAGCAATCCCTGTTGAATTACCGGGAGCAGTTCCCTGTGGAGAAATTAAACAAGATTATATATTAATTGTAAATCAGCAGACATTTAATTAATAAATACAAAGCAACTGACTTCATGGCAAACCTGCTCACAGCAAATAACATAAGGGACTGTGTCCCCCACGGAGCAACCAGTAGAATAACCGCTTTGCTTCAACCTTTTTGCTACCTACAAAATGAAAGTAATAATGGATTAGTTTTGTTAAATTCAAAGTTTTATTGATGATTCTTGTTGTTCAATACAATAAGAGTATCCCTTTATGTAGGGATTAACTCTATACTAAATAGGAAATACAATAATGCTAAGCAACATAGAAATAGGAATTTCTAGTACGAATGCAGAATTTGGTCGAAGCACTCACAAGAACATGTGGTTGATTTTTAGCATCAGGATAAGCTTCAGGTGGCTTGGTCAATGTCTTTGTGATAATATATTTTTCAAGTGCTACTTGTCCATTCCTCATGTCCTCTTGCACCTGCTTAACACAGCATTAAGTTCTGGTTAAATTTACAGGCAAACTGTTTTGTTGCTGAGTATAAGTATGCAACTTAGCTTAACTTTCTGGTCATAAAATTCCAGTATTAAGTAATATTCTATCTTTTAGGAAGTCTTAGTAAAACAGAGCAGGTAGTCATCTTCTAAGGAAGGTCAGTAGATATTTTTTTTCATCAACTTAAAAAACCCTTTGAATCATTGTGTGTGGTCAGCAAACATATATTGAAGAAGTACAAAACCCACATAAGCTCAGCAACGCACAGAACATTAACATCAAATGATAATAAGAAGAATTGTGCAAGAACAATAAACACTAAGTAAACCCAGTTCTTGTCACTTGAGCCAGTTGATCTCGAATTTGTAGCATGGCAGAGATAAAAAGTTTACGGGGAAAATTTCTGGAAGCTGTAACTGGGTACAAACCCAATGATTTCTAAAGAAATAAAAGAACTCCAAATGCCAATTGACCAATCTACCAGAAAGGAACAGCGGTGATAATGCACAAGTGTGGGACTTCACCTTCATAAGAGCATTATGTATAGATTCAACTACATCCTCACAAGACCTGTAAGCATAAAAGACATGCACATGATGAAGTGAGTACCTCTTCAGTTTCTAAAATTACCAACCTAGCAGAAACACAATGACAATACGGTAAGCAGATGAAAGGAATATGATATACCCTCCCGACAATATCTGACTCAGGCAGAAATCTCCCAATTCCTTTGATAGTAAACTCCAATCACGACGAACCATATCAAGACCCTTACGCTCAATAACCTGAACAAAAATAGTTGCTAATTGACATCTTCCTAGAGCGAAATTACAAAATTAAAATTGTCAGGAATATTTTGAAGAATACCTCGAATGATTTTCCATCCTTAGATTGCTGCACCTTAACAGCTGCATATTTCTTTTTCTTGAGAAGCAGCATTCTCTTGTACACAGCATCAAGATCAATTTCCAAACGCTTATACTTTTTATTGACCTAGATAAAAAGGAAAAGGGGGGTGACACGTCATTTAAAGCAAAAAAGAAGATAAAAGTAAATTAATCAACCCTGCATGGTAATATCATCTATGCCCCAAAATATATGCTATTGCATCATCGTGTAGTATATATTATGTTCTCCAAAGAAATGTTAAGAACTTAATCTCACCTCTAAGATGACTTTCCCTGCAATCTCCTTTGCTTTTGCAATATCATCGAGTCCACTATAAACCATAATTGAATCTGTATCCCCATAAATAACCTGCCGAAAAGACAATATATTCTTTTAGGTGACAACACTCTTTACCAGTCAATTAAATCAGTGCAGCCAAGAGTCTAGAAGATTATCAAAAACTTTAAGATATCAAGTAGAGACCTCTAGATTTAAATTGTTCTGAACAAGATCAACAGTGCTCTGTAAAATTTCCCTTCCCTGCACAGCAATCACATCACTTCAATGCTTCTTAAGAGTATCAAAATGTCTACATAGCTGAGAAGAAAATATATTTTAAAATGCCACAGTAAGTTAGATGGGTATCTTACTTGTAAGGTTATAAGCTCTGCAAGTGGCTTTGCATAAAATCTTGAATTGGAAAACCCCAGGCATCCATACATACTGCATTTGAGTAGTTTCTTTTATCAGCAACAAAGCAAGAAATCCTAGTCTAAGTTAATCCCTAACCTAACCCCCACCCACACCTGCTCCCCAGCATGTGTGTACCCACTGGGGTTTGAACCTCTGACCTTCAACAAGGTGAGAGAGCTCACTGACCACAAGGCCAACCCCAGTGGGCATACTGCATTAGAATCAATATAACAGATTAAGAAACAAATACGAAAAAAACACTATAACCTACAATAGCAACAGATAAAACATATCGATTTGAATAAATAATACAGAACACTAACCTGTTTGCTGTAAGTTTTAGTGCTTGTTGTTGAATGTCAAACTGCTGAAGCTTAAGGCCAGATGCAGTCTTCATCCATTGCTTAACGGCTCTCCTCCTTTCAACCAAATTTTTTAGCAACTACAAAATACAATCAGGATATGCATGTTATTACAGTTTGTGAATTTCCAATACGCTAAAACTAAGAACTTTTTACAACATATGGGGTGATTATACCTCAGGCAGCACTCCAGGTGTTGTACTAGATGGTAGGTGAGAGCCTAATTCATCCACTGATCTTTGGACTGTTGTAAAACATATATTATATTCCTGTCAAAGTAAAGTTTTAACACTCATGAGAACAACACAAATTAGTGTCATGTGCCATTACATTTAGTCTGAACTAAAAGAACAAAAAGAGAAGGAGAAAAGTGAATATTATACAATTAATTAAAATCCTAGAGGAACGGAATTGCTTTTAACCTGAATGATAGAAGGATAAAGACTGTTGAAGTCCAGAAGTAATATATACTTGTCATACAACCCTTTTTTTGGCTCCAAAACCAATCCACCTGCGTATGCTGGACCTTTTCTGCTCTTCCCATTACCCTTAGGTGCTGGATCATTTTCATTATCAATATCAAGTTCATCGACATTTGTGTCCTCAGCACCATGATTACGCTTTGTTATCTTTGTTTCCTTTGCATAAGATGAAATCTTGTCTGGGACCATATACTTCTTAGCATGGAATGCATGCAATAATAGATATTCTACTCTCTGAGCCCTTGCACCCTGAAAAAACAAAGATGCAGGCAGTTCATAAATTTCAGGTCACGTTGGATGTGATTGTGTCAGAAGACGTAGAGGAGAATAAATTGTTGGACTTACTTGGAGGGTTTTGCCCCAGAGATTACCACTGATATTAGTCAGCTGACGCGTGAGAGGAAGAACACTCAAATAAAACATGAGTTCCATAGATAACCATGCATCCGTCTCACCACACTCAATCTGTATGCATTTAGAATGGTATGAGAAACATGGTAGGCTGGATCAATGGTGGCCATAATTTTAAATGTAAATAAGAAAAGTAATCTGCTGGGCAACTATATAATGTAAAACTTGATGTAACTTGGCTCTGGCCAAATATATTCGTAATGGGGCAAATTGATATGACAGCATAAAACACAAATGTTCAGCAATCATGGCTGGTTTCGGGGAATGAATTTCTTTGCTACTTCAAAAGTGTGCCTAAATGAAACAACACTGAGTAACAGTTCATTAGAAAAAATGGAAGTTAAATTTGTCCCGTCTACCAGAAATGGTAGAAAAGGTAGTCACTGAAACTTACTAGTTCAACGAGAGATTCCGTTGATTGGAACATACGGGGAATGTCATGAGGAGCAATCTCTTTGCGGTCTTTGTTCAGCTGAGTCTTTGCAAGTTGTGTTAAGGAATAACTAACCTGGAAGAAACAGTGACACGAATGAGAAAACAAAGTTTGCAACTACAAAGTTGCCAAAGTTATATTTTTCTACTAGGTAGCATACCTCTTTTAATAGGTCACGGGAACACAAATACGTATCACATAAGAGTCGACCAGCAATGCAAGATATGATCCCCGGACTTGCTCCAGACCCAAAAATTGTGCTACCTTTTGTAAGTTTAGGCATAACAGAACGCTTCAGACGACCTATTTTGGACCACATGCCACTTGGAACTCTGCAAGCCTGTAAATATTGGGTTCATGGTCTTTAGAAATGGGATTAGTAATAGTAATTTAAGAGACCAGTTTCAACTTTAGTCTAATAATCTGTAGTGCTCATCCGCATGATGTTTCAAGAACTAGACATGCAAGAAAACAATGTGTTGAGAATATCTTATATGATTCTAACACAACGGTCAATATAAGTTGCACCTGATGGTGTGACATAAACCAAGGAGCAACTGCAGAGCAGCATTCAAATATCAAAACAGAGCACCACATTAATCACCTCAATTAGATATTTGATATTGCCATTTCCTTGGCTCTTTATCACAAGTTAACAACCAAAGAAAGCATGCAGCTTCTTCTTAACAGAGTGAAATAAACGCAGTCTCACCTGAACTCTATGAAGAAGAACATCCAGGTCAAAGCCAGATATATTATGCCCAACAAGTACATCACTATCCAACTTATATAACTCGATCATTAAACGGTTCAGCAAAGCTCTTTCACTGCAAATAACATTAAAATGCCAATTAAGAATCTAAATTAAGATAGAGCATAGAACAGCTTCAATTGAAAACATGATGCACAACCCACCTGCTCTCAAAGCTTAATACATTTGATCCAGCCTTAGTGTTTCTATCTGTAGCCTCTTTATTGAATCCCATTGGAAAGATGCTTCCATCAAGCTTACGCACAACACTAAAATGGCTCAGCATACCCGGTCTCTTCCACTCTGAGGCCAGCATTGGGGTGTCAATCTGAAATGTCAAACGGGACAATTAATTCTTCCATCTTTTTGCTCAGCAATACTGCTGCCTAAGATTCAAACCCTGGACCCAAGGGCCAAGGACCCACTCACTTAGCCAGTTGACCAAGTACACATTAGTAAACAGGGCAGCTAGTTATACAGGCAGAAAGAGAGAGAATATTGTAATATGACTTGTATGCATCAACTTATGTTTAGACTTAATCCATGAAAGCAGAACGCATACAGAGAAAAATTCTGTACCCAAAGTTTTTCACTTATAAGACATTGATCTGTCCAAAAGTGGATTGACTAGACAAAACTCGACCATTTATTCATTTGCAGAAAAAAAAATGAATTAGAAAAACAATTTGTATTGTTGCATGAAAATGGGTCTGAAATCCTGAATTCACCCAATACAGCCTAGCTTAGAAATACTGATTCAATCACTTCTTTATAACACAATGGCATGCATCAAGTAACTGGGCAGATAGATCGTGCATAAGACACAATCTCTAGATTCAGCATTGTATACAGGACATTAGAAGTTGACAGGCTGACTAAAAGTAGTTCTGTAAATGTAATCCATGTGATAGAATCGCCTAAATTTCTTTAGAAGTAAAAAGACGAGGGCTAAGAAACAATGACTGAACAAAAAAAAGCAAGTAGAGTATTCTAAGCAAATGAAGGAAAAATTAACATCATTAACCAGGACTCCTAGACAAACCTTAGCTTTGTGACAGCAGATGACAGATGCAGAGACAATTTCATTAACATTTTGCTTTTCATTGATGACAGTTTTCAAATTTATTGCGGTAACAACAACTGGAGGAGTCTCTAATGTCTTCCTTGTTGAAGTAGTAACTCTAATTTCCTTCACTGAGTCAACAGTAACTTCAAACTTGCACCAGCTCACCTGTGTAAGATTATAACTGCACTGTTAGAAATAGAAACTGAAATCATACTAGGAGGAACATCATAATTAATATTCAAAACAACAAGTATGAGTGTTTTAATTTTGAAATCTCACCCGTTGGGGAGCTGAACAGATAGAAAACTTTGAAATGGATAGCCAGGAAGGCCCCTTTATCTTTCTTTTAACAAGAAAAAGCTCCAAGGCACTGCACATGACATCAATTGATAACGAGGCCATCAATTGATAAGAAACTCAGCAACTTCAAAACTTAAAATTAACATAGAACGGAAAATAGTTAGGCTGGATCTGTGGATGCTATAATCAGTCTCCTTATTAATTTCAGGGTAACCGTAGGAAAGAAAATACAATATGTTATTATATTATAAGTTAACCAGAACTATACACTTGATGCACTATAAGAAACTGTTGCAACATAAATGAAGACGGCATGTACTCTGTTTGTACCTGGAATGAGTTCCAAGCATTGCAGAGAAAGTTTCTCCTTTAAGATCTGCTGGAAGTGGTGGGTCCTGCAATAACAAGACAGTGAACTATAATATTTCACAAAAGATATAGCGAGAAATAAATCTGGCTGTCGATCAAACTTAAGGACTTTCAAACATTTTAAATTTCAAGGGAATAAGACACAGTTAAGGACTGCAACAAAGCGCAAAAATCCAAAAAGCATGCTTTCTTTGATTTAAAGCTTAAGTGAAATAAACCTTGAATGGATAACTGATCTTGAGCACATAATTCTCCCCTTCAGGTATGTCAGATCGCTCAAATGCATAGTTCCTCTGTAAAATGTCCATGATAGGAATAAGCACACAGCCGGATAAAAGAAAGTGGGAATGAAATGTCATGGTATACTGAGATTTTACTGAACTAATCAAAAGATAAGAATGGTAAAATTACAAACCTTAACTGGAGCCATTTTAAAAGTTGAAACATTGATATCTAACAAATGTTTCACAACTTCATTTTTGAGTCCTGATGCTGCATCCTGAGTAAGAACAAAAATAAGCAGGCGAAGTGCATGTATATGCATGCTTAAAGGATTATGAGTGTGTATGGAAATGAAATTACTTGTAGCTTTGTGTGAAACTCTGTGAGGGAAATCTCAGAATCTTTAACCGCTTTCTCAATCTTTATAATCTCATCGGCATCAAATAGAGAACCATTTGGAATAGCATAGACACATCTAAACATGTTCTTTACCACCACACAGCAACTATGATACGTAGTTCCTGCTTTCACCTAAGTAGCAACCACAGAAAAATAGGCATAAGCAATGCACACTTCCTCAAATTCATGATCAAACCACTCCAAGACAGTATGCTGTTTGAAATTGAACAAAACAACTGCAAGTTCTACAAAAATAAAACAGGCAACAGAACTTGGGTAGAGAACAAATACATCATGTAAGGTTACATCTCATATTTAATTTGCAATAGCACAACTAAAGCCTTATGGTGATTATAAATAAATAAACTGAAACAATTTTCCAAAATTTGAACAGTAACCAGAACTATTAGAGCCTGGTGAAGTGAAGAAATATTGCCGTCTTATTAATGTGTATTTGTCTTTATAATAGAGAAAATATGACTATGAAGAATGATGCTTCACCGAGCAGACCAGCATAAAAGGACGGTAGACGGTTAGTTATTGCAAAAACTTACGGTGTGTTTTTGATCAAAAACTTATGACTACAGTGTGTTCCTGTAATCGCTCACCTATTCAGTGTGTTTTTGAAAATCAAAGGTCGTCTAGGGGGTGTGAATAATGTTTCCCTATAAACTAAAAGAAATAAAACAACAAATTCAATCATGATGTGTGCTTAGTTAGCTATATCGAATTGTTCCCAGTAAAAAATATGCAATTGGCAATGATTTAATTTGATAGCGTTATATAATTTGCAGAAGCCAAACACAAAAGTTCAGAAAAGAAGCGTAAGCAAAAGCCACTGATGCCTCTAGCCAAGAATTGGTTCATTAACAAACCCCAAAACTGGCATGTTCTATACCAATATCATTTACACACAGTTAAAACTCTAAGGGTTATATGAAAAATTGTTCATTTACCTTTCCGAAGAGATAGAGGGTACCCATATTAGCACCATAAAATTCTTCATAAGCATCAAGTATGTAGAAAGGCAGGGATCCATCTTCATCCAGCTCAAAATCTGATTTCTCTTCACACCTTGAACCATTACTGACCTCGTCTTCCAATGCAACACCACCACACCTCACAGCTTGCCATCCCGCAGTTGCACTCAATGCTGGATCCTTAGGCTCGGAAGCCTTCACATTCAAAGAAAACCCTTCCTTCACTGTAACAGACTCACCTTTTACTTCAGCAATTGCGTGCAGTTTCTCCTCTGCTACATCCCCTGGAATCAGTGAATCATTTGATTGCTTAACAAGCTCCGAACCTGTTTCAGATTTCAACTCATTCCTACCATTAGACTCCGGAATGGAAACTTTGTCGTCAATCTCATTGAAATCTTGGGCCCAATTGGACGCTGACAGAAGCACAGATTCACCATTAGTAGAATCAACAGCTGCAACAGTTCTAACCTCACCCTTAACAACACTAATCGGTAGAGAGCCATTGCCAAGCACCGGGACTTGGCTTCGTCTACGCCTCTCTCTATCAGCCTCGTCAGGCGCAAATTCAGCAATAACATAATCAACAATACTATCACAAGAAAGGCCCTTCAACTTATCGTCCCCGCTCTTCTTAAAAACCGACTTAGTGAACATCGAAGACAACCGTTGCTTACCCATCATCGCCGCCGCAGCCAAAAGCGACGCAGAGGCCTTCTTCGGCTGCTGCTGCGACGGCTCCTTCTTCTCCGCCTTCTTCTTCTTCGGTCTCCGCCCAGATTCGTCCTCGGATTCATCGGACGATGGAGGCATTCCGGCTTTAGACCAATCCTCCTCCTCGCCCTCGTCGCAGTACCCTAACCCGTCGTCGTCGACGATGAATCCCTGAGTTTCTTCTTGTCGCTTGGCGACGAGCTCTTTGTACTCGTCGTCATCTACAGTGTCGTATATGGGGGTTTCAAGCCTGACCTGGAAGCCTCCGGATTCAGATCTCCGGCCGCCGCTCCGGATGGCTTTGAGGCGCTCTAGGGCCTCTCTACGCGCCGTCGCTTCTGCGCCTTTGCCTCGCTTCCTTCCACTCATGCTCTGCTCGTCCGCCATTTCTACAACCACCAGCTTCAGCAGCTCTCTCTCTCTCTCTCGATCTCGAGCTTTACAGTTATACGAAGAGATGGATTTAGGGATTTGGATGTTGGAATTGGCGGGAAATTGAGTCATATTGGCGCCAATGTCCTTGGGCTTACTCTCGAGCCCAATCGTTATCAACCAAGCCCAATGAAGAGTTAGAGCCCATATATCTGGGCCTGGGCCTGGGCCGGAAAGGTTGTGTGTCTTTGAGTTTGAGTACAAGACTGTGAGCTTTGGCTGTGCTTTAAAGACTTTGAATCTCTCTGCGAGATTCACTTCTTCTCCAGTCTTCGCAACGTTCTAGAATTCAACCACCATTGCAATTTCGTGCAGAGCTTTGATTCGGATCTGAGAACGAAGCAATGGAGGAGCTGAAATTGGTGATGGAACAGCACATGGATCAGCTGGCAGATCTGGTTCAGAAGTTCTCCGGCGACCTGCGCTCCGGCCTCGAGCCCGCCTACGAGAACCTCATGGGCTTCTTCCACGCCATCGATTGGAAGGTATCTATTGGTTTCTGCATAGATAAATAGATTTATCATCTCCGGTTTTGGTGTCTGGAAAGTCGAGGGAAGTGGAGAAGCAATATGAACATGATCTGGGTCTTGTCTTGTTTCCTATTTTGTGTCTGTATGAGATTTAAGTTGAACTTTTTCTCCATATGCACCTTGTGTACTCTTAAATGTAACTGACAGATACTAATTGGGCTGTTGCTGGTTGGTTGGATTTAAGCAATTTTCACCAGTTAAATGGTGTGATTTCTCTCTGCTTAGTCAAATAGATTTGTATGCTGTTTGGCTGCCTAGAAAGTGCGGGAATTTAAGGAAATTATATGCACTAGATCTGGGTCATGTTTTGTGTCTATGTGAGAACTTAACTGAACCTTTTGGATGTACATCTAGTATGACCGAATGCACCTATCATCTACATGAAGCTGTAACTGGTGTATGAAATTGGGATTGCTTGTGATGGGCTGTTAGAGGGGTATCACATCACATATTAGCTGGAAGAATTATGAAATTTTTCAAGCTAATTTTGTGTGTAATTTACTCCTTTTTTCTAGTTAGTAAATATGGCTGAAACCAATTTGGCCCTCTTGCCTCTGATTGTGTCCTTTGCCTGCCTGAAAATGCTTTACCAGCTTGGTATTTGGGTAAGACCGAAGAGGTTGGTTTGGAAAATGAAAATACTATAATCTTCATTCTGGGCTTTCCCGGTCTATTACTTTTAATATAGACCGGGAAATGAAAGTTGTAATCGACACACTGCATATAATCTTGCTTGGGTGATTAGTTCTAGGATCTCAACATTTGCACTGTCATTTTGTTCCCCTCGTTGTCATTTTCTAGTATGTTAATTTTGTAATCTAATTTCTATGGGAAGGAGTTTGTGAGGTGCCTTCCGATGTTCCTTATTTCCTCTTCATTTAATTCAATATTTTGTCATGTTTTTGCAGGAGCCATGGTTAATCTGCTTATTGGGTTTCCACTTTGTGTTGCTAATAGTGGCCTTAATGTCAAGAAGGAATGTCAACTTCCAAATGTGCTTCTTCCTTCTGGCTTGTAAGTTTTCCGTTTCATCACCGTTAAAGCCGTGTCTTTATTTGGTTATTTGGTGTGTGAAGTTATGTAAAGATCATGATTTAAATCATGATATACAATTGCTTTATTTCTCGGAAAATGCTAATAGTTCTGTATGCAGCTATAAAATAATAATAAAAATGTTCTTTATCAGTAAGCAAATGTCTTTATGTGCGTTCGAGTACAGGTCTATAAATGATTTAAATCATGGTATATGATTGCTTTATTTTTTGGAAAATGTCAACAGTTCTGTATGCAACTATAAAGTAGTAATAATAATAACAATGAAAATGTTCTTTGTTAGTCTTTTTTTCTCAGTAAGCAAATGTCCTTATGTATGTGTGTTCGAGTACAGGTCTATAGATGACTTCATTCAAAAACACCGAATCTTAGGCGCATACCCAAATCATTATTTTCAAATATAAATTTTGCACCAACTAGAAGGCTTTTGTAATTCCTATACTTGTTCTCATTTTTTATTGTGTCATCTAGAAACCAAAATCCTTTTTAATCATACAAAAGTTGTTCAATCTAGTAGGGAAGCTGCATCTTACATTTCTTTATTCCAATGGTCACTAATATCATCTCTTGATAAATTTTCTGCGATGGGTTATATCCTTATTAATATCGAGGGAGCGTTCATCTCTTGATAAATTTTCTGTCATAGGTTATTTCCTTATTCATTACATGCACACCTAAGCATGCACCAGTCACAACTAACTACCCTTGAGTCTAAAAAGATTTGACAACCCCCTTAAGTTTTTTTTTCTCAGTTAACCCCAATTCTGTTAACTTTTTTGTGTGACATAATGAAAATACCCTCACATAAACAATAAAAAGGGTATTTTTGACATTTTGCACCCAAAGTTGATGGGATTTGAGTAAATTGAGACTAAAAAGACCTAGGTGGTTGTTAAAAGCTATTTAAACTTAGGGGTAGTTGACTGTGAAAGGTACATGCTTAAGGGTAACTGAGTGAGACTACGTAATTTTTGAACATACACAGCTAAGTTAAAACCTTTTTGGAAACATGTTCTCATTTGCACCCGCTGTCAATGCTGTTATAAAAAATGTTCCTTATCTTGCAGGCGATACATGTTTCTCTACATTTTTTTAATATACGACTTGTTTTGTACAGTGGCTGGTGTATATTTTGCTGAGAGACTCAACAAAATCCTGGGTAAGAACTGGAATAGCTTTGCCAGCCAAAACTATTTCGACCCTCATGGAGTTTTTTTGTCAGTACTATGGTCTGGTCCTCTTCTTGTCATTGCAATCATTATCTTGGTAAGAATTATCACACTCTTCTGTCTACAACTTCACTTACAATATTTCAGATACTTATCTTTGGTTTCGGGTTTTGCAGATAAACACTTTGTTCTCCTTATGTTACATGATTGTAAAGTGGAAAAGGGCTGAGCTCAAACACCGCGCAAGGCTCGCCACCAACAAGCAGGACTGATTTGTTACAGCTTAGAGTCGAGATGATTTTCTCTTTTTGGGTTTCTTTTTCGATAGTTTTGAATCGTGTATAACAAACTTCCAATGTATTTTGAATCGGGTTTTAAGAACTTTTTTGGTAACGAATCGATTTCGCTTTATTCAGAATTTGAACAGCAGTGAACATGACAATGTTGTACTACATCTAACACAAGAAAGACAAGGCAATGGCCAAAAAGACAACAAAGAAATTAACCACAACATAAAGTTGAGGTTATAGGAAGAGAAGCTTGATCGGCTGTCGGAGAACCTCCTGAGCTCAGGCCATGGATGTGCCAGGCTCAATAGTTTGCGGCAAGGGTGCTTTGTTTGGAGAGGCTGTGCATCCCGACGATCGCAACAGTTGTGGAAAAACCTTCGGCCGCAGCAACAGTTGTGGGAAACCCTTCGATCACCTGCATTGCAGCAGACGGGCTTTGGGACGGAGACTCGAGGCCGCCAGAGCTAGTATGAACTTTGACAGTCAAGCGTTGTCCCTTTATGCAATGGTTTGGGAAGCTGCAAATGAAATAGTGATCTCCAGCTGACTCAAGCTTGATCTTTGCTGGCCCGTCCGTCGTTGTTGACATAGCGTGACTTGCATCGCAAGTTTCGTAATCCTCCTTCGTGACCTCGGCCACATCGTGCATTCCCTTGACAAAGTTGAAAACTGCATTGCACAAAACAGATTCGAAACGGTTGATCCATTACCCAACAAAATTCAAACCTAAGACCTCACTCAAGAAAATACACATACAAATGCCTATAATATTCTTTTTTCGCAAATTATAGCCTTATTTCCAGATAATGGTCAACAAAGTACATTTTTACGATTATCCCTGCAAATGAATCAAACGCAAGACGTACCTAAAGTGTCACCAACGAGGAACTTGTACTCAGCGGCCCAGTGATTGAAAGCATTGGCTCGGCCGTTGGGAACAACCCAACCGGACGTGTTCCCAACGATGTATTCTGTTGCATCGGAACCCTGCAAGGTTGATGTTACCACCAAGACAACAGCAAGAAGTGATGCCACCATGTTCCTGGTTTGGATCAATGTTCTTCCTGTTGTCTTCCGATCAATCAAACCCTCTCTTCTTTCTGTCTTATTGGTTCTATGTTCCTTCCCTTACAACCTATGTTTTCATACTCACAACCTTATATAGGAACAAGATCCTAAACTTCAGAGAGATTTAGAGACTTTGTCTTAATATAGACATGACCACAAGTTTCTTTGGCAAGGAACATCTATTTTCAGCACAATTAACTCCGCAATTTATGCAAAATTACACCTAGCTATTTTCACAATCCATACTTGTTCGGAACATTTAGGGTTAATTACACCAAGCTACGTTTAAATCTACATGTTTGTCACCTAGCTACATCCAAGTATCAGATTCGTTTTGCAGCTACCTTAAGTTTCAGAAACATTCACATGGCTCCTTTTGTCAAAAATGACGAAAAGGCCCTTGGTCATAATCAAGAATGTTATTTTTTGTATTTTTAATAGTTTTCTCTTAAGGGGTTTGATTATAATCATCCGTGTTGTTACCTTTGATCTCAATGTTTAGAGTAGATATGAAGTTTTTCTTACGTTATGGTCAAGGGTATCTTCGGTTTTTTTCTTACCAAAAAGAACTATGTGAATGTTTTGATACCTAAGGTAGTTCCAAAATTAATCTGACACTTCAACGAAACTAGAAGAAAAACAAGTAAACTTAAATGTAATCAACCCGAACATTTATAACCGCAATAATTGCAAATAAGTACCCAAAGGTATTCATTTTTTGTAACTTGTAGCCCTCTTCTTTGATGATTGCAAAAAAGTATCCTGAAGTTGTCTTTTTGTTGCACTGCATAAATTTTGTTCCAAAATGACAATTTTACCCTTCAAAATTTAAATTTTAATAATAATAAAAATACACATTTTCATATCCCTTAAATTTCTTACTCTTTGTACGGTACGAAGAGGAAGACAATTCATGGATATGAGCTTTTGGATTTTTTTTACTTATTATTTTTAAAATCTAAAATGCAAGGGTAAAATCATCATTTTTCATACAAATTGCAACAAAAAGAAAAGATCAGGGTACTTTTTGCAATTATCAAAGAAGAAGGCTACAAGTTGCAAAAAATGAAT
>JAYMTN010000246.1:0-18875 GCA_036897425.1 Erodium trifolium
CTGTGGATGTCTCGAAGCTGGGAAGCTTAGAGAGTCGGGGTTTGTTTAATTATTGTAGAGACGTGCGTTTCTATATTGAACTGTTGAACTCGATTGTTGACTCTGATACTTATAAACTAATAATTTGAGCCGTTGAGCTTGTCTAAAGATTTTTTCCAATAACGTTGGCACCTTCCGTTTATTAATGATTTATCTTTTCAAGTAACGTCTCAAGTTCGGTCCAAACCGGATTTGGGGCGTTACAGTTAAAATCTCTCATCAATACCCAGTCCGTCATTCGATGTTTTCCCGCAAGACGACGGAGCAAATTCAACTTTCGATGGCGATGTGCCTAGTCAACTCCTTGTAAATCGAATCATTAGATCCGAGCCCACCCGAGATAGACATCGATATGGGACTGATCATAGGATTCCACCACCACATCGAACGGATCCCCCTAGAGGAGTGCAATACCCCATTTCCGTCCTACGTTGGCAGTCTCGTTCCTCCATGAAAATCAAAATTCCAACGTAACACCTCGAGATTCGAGGCTGATTTCTGATCATCCGAGTGGTACGTCTCCCTGAGAAATACCACCTTCGCCCATAGTTTTCCCAATTAGATTCTTTAGCTGTTGTCTATTCTTATGGTTCCAAGCCCCCCGACAATTCCATGTCGAAAATCGTATCGGGCGAAGGCGTTCATGCACCGAATTATAGCCAGAAACTGCTGACATCCATGGGAGATGGCGATGCCCACTATAACTTGGACGAAGTCGTTGGCTCTTCCTCCAAAATTAAATTTTTCAAAAATAGGAACTTGAATGCAGAGAATTGAATGTTAGGATGAACGAGTAGTAGGAGAATGTTAATATTTTTAGTTGAATTTAGAAGAAAAATCTTATTTTATTTTTAACAAAGAAATCAGATCGTTACCCCAAAGATTATTCACCATTGAATGGTTTTTATTTATCCACTCATTTGTATCACGTGACAGCCAGGGACATTGTGCCGGCCACAAATGTGGAACCGGAAGATTGCTTGTGTCGGTGTGTTTCCCTCAACTCGATAACTCGACTCTTTCTCCGCAATGCACTTGCTCTAACGGCTCAACTCAGTCAACTCGTGATTCTGACTCTCTGTGTCGTTTCATTGTATATATAATATTCAAATGAAAAAGTGTGTGTCGTTTGCGCCAGGCTTTTCTTTGTCTCATTACTAGACGATACGAAACCATGGCCATCATTTTATGTGAGCTCGGGGATCACTAGGTCGCGCCTACGTGGTCTTCTCCGAGTCTTTGTCGGTGATTGACCGTTTAGTACACGTGGCATTATTATTGAATGCAAAAGGGGTATAATGGTACCAAAAATATATTTAGCCGGTAAATGGGCATCTCTGGCCTCTAGAGAAAGTAGCTAAATCGTCCATCTTAAAATGATGCTAATTAGATAATATTTTCTATTAATAACACATATTTGATGATAGACCTAATTTAATATCTATTTAGCATATTCCCCATGCCTTGAAAAGCTTTATTTTCATCAATTTAATGAAAAAGCCAACCGCCCAAATCTTTCTACTCCATCGAATACATATTCTCAGCCTTACTCATGTACAATGTAGGTTTAGATTCATGTGTAAATTATAGATTTAGAATATATCAAGTCATGATATTATGTTACGTATTGTTTGTTTTAAATTACAAACTAATTATGAATGTTTCAAAATATTTATATTGTGATGAGTCATATTTACCGGACCAACGACACTCTTAGAGTTCAATTTCGCACGAGACAAAAAAACATATTCTTCGTGATCGTGAGTCTTTCCTCTTCATTTTTTTTATAGAAAATTTCTATAGTAATCTAGCTGTTTTCAACAATTCTTCTTTTCTAATAAGTGTTGGGGCACTTTCCTTATTTTGCATGCTTTCTAAAACGTCGTCAAATGATTTGAATAGCATTTAGTAGTTGAAGTAGATTGTGCTGTGATTTTTATATTCAAATTGTATACTATAATAGAGATCTAAATTATAAATTTACAATGTATATGTCGATCCCATGGTTTTTGTGTGGCCTAATTTGACAAAACTGAGTGCAAAAGGAGTTTTTCAAGGTGAATACTCAAGCTAACAAGCAAGAGAAGACGCTTATGATTCAGATGTTTTGGAGTACATGTAGTAATAACTTACGTAACATTTATCCGTGAATATGAAGACATAATATGTTGAGCGGAAAAAACGTATGTTCATAATAAAAGAGTAAATTATCGAGTGATAGTTTGTTACGAAGAGAGTTCTTAATTATCCATTTTCATGCTAGAAAGATCAATTCATGAGGTAAGGTTCTAAAAAATGGTTGCATGATGATAACGAAATATGGGAACGAATATATTTCATATTCAGTTCCGGTTTAACAAACTAGAGGATGATATGTTAGATTAGGTTTAACTCAACATGAAACGTATAAAGTTCTCTTGAAAAATATCTTGCGAACTCATTGAGTCCGTAATAAATCTTTGAGAGGTTTTTTGTTCTCAAGACAATAAAGTGTTACAATTGTGCATTTAGTTGAGAGTTGTAGAGATCTAAAAGTCTATCCGTTATTGTTTTTCTTTTTCATTTGAAAGGCAAATGATTTATAGAAATCCTAATCTTTTGAAGTAAAGGAAGAGAACAAAGGATAATCCTCTAGATTACATCAGGACATGTAGTCCAAACCAAACAATCACCAATAAAGGGTGATAAAAAATTTAATACAATCAAGCTAGCAAGTCAGAAAAAGTCTACTACTTAAATTTAACCACCATGAAAACAACCAAAGACGCAAGGCCATTAAACAAGCAAAACAAGAAAGAGAAAAAGACAATAACAAAGGAATAAAGTTGTTTTACTTTTGAAGTCAGATATAAAATAAACGTTGTCATCATAAAAATAATTTCAACAACATTTCGAACATACATAACTATAGAGAAAAACCAGCTTAATTAAGCATGTGTAAAAATGTCCTCACCCTTAACTTTGTTGAGATTAATTCAAATCCATCAAACTCAAAGTTTTTTCTTCTTGATAAAGTTGAAAATAATCCATTGACTTTTTCACTCTTTTCGTATTTAGTGAATAATACTAAGTTGTATCCCAATGTTCAACAAAACAGGAGTCTTTATAACTTCACCAAGAATATTATCACCAAGACATGGGGGTTTTATCCATAATAAAGCGACACCACACTCTCATATATGTACGTAGGTGACGCCATTAAAGAAAGGCACAAAAATGCTATAGAGAATAAAGTAATGCATCAAAAGCTCGACAATACACATTCTCTTGTTTACAAAACCCTCTATAAATATCAACCCATTTTACCTATCACTCCTCACAGTTAATTAACGCTATCTTGTCTTTGATATATATATAAAGATGCATTATCAAACGTGGGGGTACATGCCGGCGACGAGGAGCATGGGAGGCGGCGACCCCACGGAGAGGATAGAACGGATGGCGGCGGAGAACGCGGTGGTGATCTTCAGCATGAGCAGCTGCTGCATGTGCCACGCCGTGAAGCGGCTCTTGTGCGGGATGGGGGTGAACCCCACCGTGTACGAGCTGGACCAGGACCCCAAGGGCAAGGACATGGAGAGGGCTCTGATGAGGCTCCTGGGCGGCTCCTCCGCCGTGCCGGTGGTGTTCATCGGAGGCAAGCTGGTGGGGGCCATGGACAGGGTCATGGCGGCTCACATCAACGGCTCTCTCGTCCCTCTCCTCAAGGACGCCGGTGCTCTCTGGCTTTAATTAATTAATCAAACACTCTAAACCGTCGAGATCGAGAATATGTTCACTTTTAATTGCATACTATCGAATCAGAGGAAGAGGAGTCTCATCTCTATATTTTGACTTTTTCCTTTTTCCTTATTTTAAATTTTGTGTGTTTTAGATATAGAAAATGTAAGTGCTCCCTCCTCTGTACATCGAAAGGAAGCAAAAAAAAAAAGTGTTCTAAATCTAAACACTACTGGCAAGTTATGGTCTTATTGTTGAGCGGCGTCGTCCTTGGTTAACTGGTGTTTGATCGTACGCACAGAACCGTTTGATTGGCAGTCTAATTGCATGTTTTGAGGATCCGTACATCGTAGAGGAGGCCCACCCTACAGATACTGAGTTCTTGATGCAGCACGTGTCAGTTTCTTGTTTCATCAAGTGGATCACCCTATGTAAGGGATAGGGTCAGTGGCAAGTGGGCCTCAGGGGGGAAGGAACATTTGGAGGTTGGGCCTGCGGTTGAGGTCCGGATCTGGTTCTCCTCAGCTCCTTTAGCGGGAGAATCTTTATGCGATTCTATATTTATCGTCAACCCCACGCAAATGCTTGTGCCAAATTTGAGGAAGAAATCTAATATAACAAATTGGTACTTCTGCTAGAATATGTACATAGTTCGTATTTTTTTTGTAGAGAATTTCTGATTCATTAAAATTATATTGGCATCTATACTTATAATTCGATTCAAGAAACTGATTCATAAAATTATTGGTTTTCACATTGTGAGTTTTTATGTGGACTTTTTAAAGGATTCTTTTCTAGCTGACTGGATAATTAATATTATTTTACTGAATTTATTAAATACTAAATTAAAGCAGAAACGTAATATTTCCCTCTTAATTACTCCGTCTATTAGTCAGGTGAAGAAAATCGAAACCTAGGGTTTTTCTTTCAAACTCTCTCGACTTCCCGACCTACCGCCTCCAACTTTGCCTCCCCCTTCGATCATCTTCCCTTTCCCTTCGATGAAACCTACCATAGAATCGCAATCACTATGCTCACTAACCCATACCGCCTCCCGTCACCCCACCGTAAGTCGACTGGCAAAGGTGGGGACCATGGATCCTTCCGCAGGAAGAATCCACGGCTATTACCAAATATTGCCACAAACTCCCCCATGAAATGATCTGCCACCAGATCAGGGACCAGCCAACTATGGCGAACTATCGCTGATTACCAGCAAGCAAGACTGCTAGACACGAGGATGAGATTATCGAACCGGTCCTCTAATGGCTGCCGTCAAAGAAATCGACAAGAGAAAGCCCCCGAGACCCTCCTAGGGCAAGACCATTGGCCGATGCCCTACCACAGCTCTATCATGAGGCACCAACACCCAAACCTGGCCTAGAGGGATACTAGGACACCATGAACCCTACCTGGACTTAGGAGGGAACCGGTGGGTCCCGACAACGCCCCAAACAAGACCGATGGCCCAGATATGATGAACCCTATCCATGGACGACGATCCACCACTATGAACGGATCATTCCCGATCTATCCCGGTGACCCATTTGAACATGGCTCCCACCTAATATTGAGGGGATGTGGCATGCTAGTGAGGTTTCGCGTTAAGTGGATATATGGACCCCAGAGAAGCAACTATGGCACCCCCTGGAAGACACACATGCTCTAGACCGACGAACTGCATCGCCAGCCCAGGACCACGATGACAGGCTACATCAGGGCCCCCAAATGGGTCACTTCACCACCAGGGATGGACGATTCTCATACCCCTATCCATCAGGTGGCGGACCCCCATTGGGACTTCTCGTCTCAAGCATCAAATGACTCAGGAACCTCTAACCATGACAGTTTGTACTCCACGAACGTGGATACTGTTGAAAAAGTTAATGTAGATGGAGAAATAGCGAGGCACATATGACTGCCTCGCGGATCGCCACAAAATGCATCGGAACATTTGGGGTGTAACTTAGGAGACACACCCCGGTCTGCACGAATCAGACCTCTGCTGATTCCCAATCTCCTCCTTTCCCTAGCATACTCCTTGACCGAATGTTACGACACAACATATCCAGTCAAGTCGAGACGGAGAATATTTCATGGATATACAACGCCAAACACAATTGCAATTGGGAACCGCCCCTAATCTGTCCCTGGTCTACATCAGGTTTTTAGCTATAAGACCAGTGTTTCGAATGTCACCGAAACTGTACCTCGTCCTTTTAATTTCTTTTCACTTATGTACGATCAACTTGGCCCCTTTCCTATTACATTAATAAAATTATTCCGTTGGCTCAAAAAAATGTCTTTTATTTTTTCTCGAAAAGTTACTTCTCATAAATGATATGTGGTGTTCAAATGAAAGTGTTGTAAAATAACATGTGTATGTCATGTGTGTGGTCACAACAATATGCACGCCACTACTTCTTACACGTAAGAGATATGAGGCAAATTGATGCCTATTAACACATGTACATATCATCCGTATTTGATGATAAAAAAATATGGGTAATTTCATCTAACTATCCTAAAATTATAAAATTCCATTGTTACAACCCTATCATTATTTTTTCTCTCACTACCTTAAAGTTTCATTTTCTGCAAGTGAGTACCTTCCGTCCAAATTTGGACTAAAAGTGGTTATGTGCCTGTCTCATGACCCTAACCTTTCAAAAAAATAACGAAATTACCCTACCATATTCCAAACCTTACCTCATTCTCTATAACCTTTTGAATCTCAACGTGTTTTTTTGTTTTTTGTTTTTTGGTTGTTTGGAGACCGAACATGGATTGGCGGCATAGCAGCAGAACAACCATACCACAACATGTGTCTCCGGCGATGCTCCAAACGGACAAGATTTCAGCGACCCACCGGTCGAGTTCCAGATCTGTACCGAGAAGGGTTTCAATTTCCCAGGGGAAGACGTGTTAGGGGTCGATTTCC
Organism: Erodium trifolium; assembly: GCA_036897425.1. Classification (NCBI taxonomy): domain Eukaryota; kingdom Viridiplantae; phylum Streptophyta; class Magnoliopsida; order Geraniales; family Geraniaceae; genus Erodium; species Erodium trifolium. The sequence goes on from JAYMTN010000246.1 coordinate 6,701, forward strand.
ATATCTGGCTATGATCGTGAAAATCTCTTTCGGTGAAAGTTTTGAAACAGGAACCCCTACCACCCCTCTCAAAATCCAGAGCTTCCGATCCTCTCTAGTCAGACACTTATAAACACAACCATCTTGAGAATTTTCCGTAGCAACCAAATGTGTTTCTGTTTTCACTTTCCACAATGGCCAGATATGGAATTCGATTAGAAATTGCATGCATAAAACCGAAGAAGCGACCCTTCCGATTAGGTCTCTAGACCAGCACCATTTTCCGGTTGAGTTTTAAAATTCATGAGAATTGATCATCGTTTTTAATTGTTAGTAAGGGGTATTATGAAAATTCTACGTGTTTTTTTAATGGAAAAGTTAACGTCAAATACTAAATTGAGACAAATAAAACTAGCGAGAAAAAAAATTACTAAAATTGTAACAATAGCATTTCATAATTATAGGACAGTGAGATACAATTACTCCTAAAAATATTAATAAAATACCAAACCTTTGTCTATCTCTCATAAGTTTCCAACTCTCACATTTCAAATATAAATCCCTCTTCACCCACATAATAATCCACTTATTATTTCACATTTCCATTCCCTTTTTTCTATTTACTCACTCCCGATAGTTACCATAGAAGATGCTCGGAATAACCGATTTATTTAATTTAATAAATATATAATAATACATGTAATAGAACGGTACCGTGTGTCACTTTCATACATGTATGTAGCGTTTGCTTTTTTAGTTTAACAGTAACGCCAACCCCAAAATCCCCAATCGTGTCTCCATTTCGCTCCTTTCCGCCGTGGTCGCCGCCGTCAACCTCCCTGTCTCCGCCGTAACGCTGCAAGGTAAGAGCTCGATCTCTCTCACTTCCGTATCCAATGTTTCATTTCTCATCTTCTTCTGGCATCACTCTTCGATCCACAGCTCCCCTGTTTCTCAGTGTGAGTCTTGTTCAGTCGTGATTGGAGACCATTTCTCTACCACTCGTCCATTTCTCGATCTAATTGATGAGTGGTTGTGTGGTTTCTAGAGATTTTTGTTCGGTTTTGCTTTAGATTCTCGAGATTCGTTGAGTTCTGAAAGTGGCTGTGTACTGAATCATTGAAGTTTTTTTTTTGTTAATGTGAAATTAATGTTTTTGTTGCAGTTATTGTGTTCTCACTGCAATCAAGTCTCACTGGGTACTGTAAGAACTCGATTTTTCCTGGCTCTGAGCACTGTCAAATTTCATATGATGGAGCTTTGTTCTGCATAGTATGCCATTTGGCCATGTGAGTGTTGAATTAGTTTATTGCTAGACTTTGTTATTGAATCTGGAAATTAAATGGGGGTTTGGGGTTAGTTATTGTTAGACTTCACCTTTGATCCCTCAATTTGAGATCATGAATGAGCTGCTATCTTCTCTAAGCTTTTTCTTGATTACCTTTGTGGTGTGTTGTAAATATATAAGGAATGCCAGGCAATTTGTTTTAGGGATGGGGCGTCCTGAAGAAGCCTTACTGTGATTTACAAACTGCAAAGAGGCAGTGAAATTAGACTAAGGTAGCACTGAATTGTAATGAATAATGATGCAAACTGAAAAAAATTGGTGGTGTAAATACATGTGCAGTTCTTGGCCATACATGTATATGTCAAATTAGTTCCATTAGTTAGAAAGCACCACGTATAATGATGTTTGTGCTTCCTAGATTACATCTGCGCTTCTAATACCTTTTGAACATAGTTTTGATTGTTTTCAAAATGTCCTCCTTTTTGTAGTTTATCTTTCTAAAAATGAATTGATCACTCTTTCCACCTAGCATGCAAGCACTCTATTCAGATAGATAATTAATCAAATCTAAATGGTTAAAACTGAACAACAAGAAAGTTTGTTTCTGATAACCAGGACCCATTTACATGATTTCAGTTTTCTTGTTGAAGTTCCAAGTAACATTACTGTCTGGGTTTATCCTTCTTTGGGCTGGATCTGTTTTTTGATGTAAGTATCTGAGGGCATGTTCTATCTTTGGCACATAGCCTTTTGAGTAGATTGTCAAAGACTAAACAAGATGAACAAGACAGGGACAATGCAACGCAGGTATGAATTATGTTCATACTATCTTTGGTCATTCTCCATAACTCTATTTTTCATAGGTTCATATCCTTCACTGTTTTGTTTTGGTAGCAGTGGAGTTATGAAAAGATCAAATGAGAGTACGCGGATTATTATCTCGACTATTGTGGGAGTTATCTTTGGATTTTTTATTGGTGTTTCATTTCCATCAGTTTCTCTTACTAGTGTAAGTTGGCCTCCGTCATTTTTCACTTTATATTATTAGAAACCTATCATCTCTTTGATTTTCTTCTTGACTCTTGCAGATGAACTTTATGACTTCTTATGATGCCAGCATCATTAATGAAAATATTACTGCTATATCTGCTAGTCCTAATGTACGACTTGAAGATTTTGGATCACGCCGTATTCCTAAGGTACCTACTGTACATATTTCTTACATGTAGCTACTCATGGTATGGTAGCCCTCCCATCTTACTTCACATGTCTCAGTTTTAGAAGCATTGTTTCCTTACATCATTATGTCTTCTTCGTTCTTACTTCATCCCTACAATATCACATAATAACAGTTTTTTTAATTACAAGACTATGAAACTAACATATTGTAGGAGCTAGACGATACAGTTTGATACACTCTAAGCCAGGGTGGACAAATGAGCCATACTGGTCCAAGACAAAACTCGCTTGCTTACCGTATTAACACTACTCCAAAATAGAACCTTATGTTATTAGATGGATTGCCCAACTAGTATATCAATCGGTCTGAAATATGCCTAAAGTTTGTGTTAATATTTTCTTCTCTCTCAGATATATGTTTCAACAAATCCACGTGGTGCAGAGCCATTACCTCCAGGAATAATTGTGCCAAAGTCTGATTTGTATTTGCGCAGATTATGGGGTGAACCTGATGAGGTAAACTCTGAGATCTGTGATGACAATGTATGCGATTGGGGTATAGAATAATTTTCATTTGATCAGCCAAAACATATCATTATTAAAAGAGAGAGATCTTGGACAGTGAGCAACAAACTGTCAACCTTGAAGCATGGGATACAAGAAGAGAAAAACGAAAGAAGGGGTTTATAACAAATGTATTGTTGTTAGATATTGGAAAAAGTTAGTAACTTCATTTATGTTTTAGTATTTTTAGCTACCTGGTGAAGTTATAGTAACAGTCACAAACTATTAAAATTCTTTTCAAAATAAAGATTTGATTCTATTTTTCAGAACAAAAATAGTGTCTATTTGCTAATATTATTGCAGGTTAATTATTCTCTGTTTGGTTAAGTCAATTTTTTTTTTGTTTAAAGCAATTTTTTTAAAATAAATAAATAATTCAAATTTTGCTAAACAATTGAAGTTTAGGCTTCTGTTTAATTTGCGTGCAGTTTAACTTAACAGCCCTGGAATGGAATAATTATAATGCCTGGCAAATATGTTCGCAAACCTGCAGGATCTGGAGAAAACGCCAAAGTACTTGGTTGCTTTTGCAGTGGGTATTAAGCAGAAATTTATTGTTGATGAAGCTGTTAAAAAGGTGCCTATAAAGTGATCATTCTGCTTTTATGCTTATTAATTGTGATGTTACAAGGGTATTGAGGTTTGCATTCTTATGTTTTTTGTTGTAGTTTTCGGATAATTTCACAATTATGCTTTTTCACTATGACGGCCGTACAACTGAATGGGATCAGTTTGAGTGGTCCAGGAGGGCAATCCATGTGAGTGCAAAGAAACAAGCAAAATGGCAAGTATCCTGCATTTTTTGATATTTTGGATTCCCAACCATGCCACTTCATTATTCTCATTTTCATAAGTCTATATCTTTCAGGTGGTATGCGAAGAGGTTTTTGCATCCTGATGTTGTAGCGGCTTATGACTATATTTTTATTTGGGATGAGGATCTTGGAGTAGAGCACTTCAATGCAGATAAGTAAGTTCTTGGTTGGTAGCCATACTTCTTTGTCAAGTTTTGTTGAATGACTTACATGTACATAAGCTACAAATAAGGGCATGTAATAAGAGCTGGTGAGTGGGACATTCGTTTATAAACTCCTTCCCTCGTGTCCTATCCTTGTGTCCATCTTGTCCACCTCTCCCGTGTCCTTCCAGCCCACATTCAATGGCCTATAGTTAAGGGGAATGTTGAAATGGCCTACATGTTTATAAGCTACATATGAAGGCAAAAGCCAAACCCAACTAATAGGTTGACCTTTTAGTTGTAGAGCCTTACCCTTTATATGTAGCGTGGTTTTAAAAGTCTTTGAGTTTCATACTTACGTGCTTCTTTTACTTTCCATGCCATTTACCAGGTATATTGAGTTGGTCAAGAAACATGGTCTTGAGATCTCTCAACCAGGTATTGAGCCCAATAGTGGACTAACATGGGAGATGACAAAGAGGAGAGGCGACAAAGAGTTTCACACGTACACTCTCTTTCTGATCTTATCCAATTATAATATAACGGACTGGAAGTGGTTTGATGAGATCCTTTATATCTTGATTCACTTACAGGAATACAGCAGAGAAACCAGGCTGGTGTAGTGACCCAAATTTGCCTCCATGTGCAGCGTAACTCTCTCTCTCCACGAATATTGTTTGTGTATGAACATAAATCTGTAGCTGATAACAAAACCTGTAATTGAGTCTTCATAACTAATGCTCGAAACATTCATGTGGCTGGCCTGATGTGTTAAGTTCTCTCAGTTGGCACCTTGATAATAGAGTTGCACAGAATAGCAAATACATAATTAGGCTTGTAGGAATGGTCTGATGAACTTATGTCAGTTTCCACCCTAATGGTTCTTTAAAAGTCCAGATAATGGTTTTCTGTCTGTTGAATTATGATCTGAGATTTAAAATAATGGGAATGCATCAGCATCCATAGTATTAGAATATGGGAAATAATAGTCATTCAAAACTGTTCTTTCAGGTTTGTTGAAATCATGGCTCCTGTCTTTTCTCGAGAATCGTGGCGTTGTGTATGGCATATGATTCAGGTATGTTGTATGGTTACTTGTGTAGTATGCCAAGTCACAGTCAGATTTCAAACTTCTGATGGTATGGTTAATAATGCAACTGTAGAATGATTTGGTGCATGGATGGGGCATTGATTTTGCTCTCAGAAGATGTGTGGAGGTTAGTTTAGTTTGTTTATTCATATCAATGACTCGTATGTTTCAGGCGCTTTTTTCTTTCTTAATATTCATATTTAGATGGTATGAGCTAGCAGCTGGTGCTGATCCCTAAAATGTTCAGAATGATACATGTGAAGTCAATTTTGATTACAAGAGAGGAATGAAGGTCTTAGAAGCTAAGGCGTTTTTATGTAACAAAGAGAGAAAAATTGCTTAGTGGTTTTGTATTCTGAGAGTTGTTCATCTTCTTTATCAACTAGGTAATTGTGTGTAACATGAATCCTTATTTTGGTGTTCTAATTTGTTTCAACAGCCTGCACATGAGAAAATTGGTGTGATTGATTCACAATGGATAGTTCATGAAACAATTCCTACTCTTGGGGAGGTAAGTCATCAACAACTTTCAAGATACTTTGTCGATAGGCACGTGATTTGTTCTCTCTCTCTCTCTCTCTCTCTCTCTCTCTCCCCATGGGATTGCTGAAAACTCTTAGCAAAAGCCTGAAAATACTATTATAACTATTTTTGCTGCTGAACTCATTTTCCTTACTGGTTTAATTGGAAACAGAAAGTTACATCTACTAAAGAGGCTCTAGATGGTTATAGTTGGATACTGCGTGTGCTGGGGCGTGGGGTGAGAATCATGAATTTAATCTCAATAGAAGTGCAACCGAATGCTTTTAAGTTCCGAGTATCTAAATTGATCTTTATGAAATTTCAGGATGCAGTCGAGAAAGAGAAAACTCCACCTGAAGGGGTATGAATACTTGCAATAATATTTTCCAGTGTTTCTAGTCTATTAAAAATTAAAAATTCAACTCTTCTTAGATGAAAATGTGTTTTTTTTTTTAGTTCCCAAATGTCAACATGACTTTAGTACAAGACTTATCCGAAAAGATCTCTACACTGAAGTTCTTATTCATGTGCTTTACTCTCTACAGATCAGAGAAGGGGTATGGATCATGTCATTGCCAAGAAGAAACTCCGCAGAACTGTAGTGAAGTTGTTAGAAGACGTACTCAGAAATCTAAATTGCTAAAGTTTCTTGTGTCTTTTGCTGTGACAGGTAAGAGCAAGGTGCAGGAACGAGTGGGCAGAGTTCCAGAGACGCATTGTTAGAGCAGACCAGGAGTACTTCATCCATAAAGGGAGGAGGGGGTAATTTTGAGACGTGGTTCCTTTCCTCTTGTACATTTCATTCACATATGGCTCCAGGAACCTTGACATAGTAGCCCTTTATGTTATATAGTGAGTGCCTCACTTTCCCTGTATCTTACATGTACTCCTGATCTCCACACGAAAAATAACATTTTCCCGTATGATATAGCTTATTTGTTTTGTTACGCCTACATTTTGAAGAAGTTGCTTGTGAGTGTATGGATTATGGAACGTTAGTGAATGATAATTCTTTCTGGTCAAGAGTTTGGCCAACTTTAATGGGCCTTTCAGTGATTCATTTATCGTCATAGATGTAGAAAAATGTGTTATAGCTGCTAATCCTGGGCACCGGGTTATTGGTATTCCTGGAAACTGAGTGTTATAGCTTCTATGGTTTTGCTAGATCCACGTAGTGTTTCGTTTACACAGTAATCATCAAACTTTGGAGGTTAATCAAAATAAATAAATCCCACCTTCCAGAGGACCGCTGTGTTTAGATTGATTGTCATCTGAATCTCATAGTTTGGTTATTGCTTATGTATGATCTTGTAATTCAGCAAGGGATTATCTTTTAAAGGGTAATTTTTGTTACAGTGACTTGGGTATCGAACCCCGACAGAAAATCAACACTTCGACATTTAACTTCTGGGAATCAGGCCCGCATTAAAACACATATTAGCATGATGTAGAGTAGACAACAAAAAATGATTAGTTTCAAATGAGGTACAAGAATGGAGTGCAATGATCCATCACTGTTAACTCTTCACCATGTATATCCTAAACAAAGGAGAGATTGGAGAAAATCCATAATAACAAACAGCCAATATTAATCTAACTCGTAGTAGATATGTAGCGACCAAGTGAAAGCACTACACTTCAAAATCAAATCAACACAAGAAACTATGTGAAAGTAAGTACACAGAAATGCCAATCTTCACACGACCGGTAACTGAGAACCTTCAAACATTCGACCGGTCAGGCCTCGTATTGATTGTAGCTTCAAATGCCATTAACTTCTGTGAACTACATGCTTCTGAAATCTCACAGGTTCTGCCTCATCCAATGGAAGCCCTTTCCATACACTATTTCTGCAAAAAAGAGGAAGCAAATGAGAATAGAATGTCAAGCATGATTTAGTTTTCAACTTTCAACCGAAGAGCAATTTGCTGACAACATCACGTTCTTATATAGCATGCTATCAACCAGATAAGTGGTACATTTCACAGACAAATTTCATGAATTGCCAAGCACATCATAAAGAAGATGGTGTATAGGTACGGATCCACAAACAAGCCGAAGACAATTTGTTTTGCTCCCTGTAATTTCATGACCTCAGCAATTTTAATAGCGAAAATCTGCACACTCCAAAGTCTCTTCAGCCCACAAGAAATTTCAAAATTAAATAAAAACGTGTTCTCCAGCCAGCCGTGTCCTTCAATAACTTGAGTGTAGCTACGACAGCAGTGTATAGATGAGACAGTATCAACCCTTTCTGTCCTGAAAGAATTATTGATTTCTCCACCTAAACCCCTTGTAAGTCCTTTTGCTCTTGTTCAACTCGACTGTGAACCGTTTCATGTGTATATACTGATATGCCCAAGACAACAGAAACATCAAATAACACACATCAAGGCCTCACTGAGAAGGATCTGAGAATAGGATGGCTCTAGAGAAAATATAACATCCTCCCACTATACAGTAATAAAGTAAAAAAAAAATCCAGGAAATAAGCAGAGAATATAGCCAGGTAATTAGACAAAAGGTGTGAAATGTCTTAACAATGATTTTGAACAATACAAAAACAAATCATAACCTGAATTTATCTACCAGAGCCAATAAACACTTCAAACAATCCACAGCAACCCTTCCAAGAAGTTGTTTGTACTGGTCGTGAAGCCACAACAGGTAACTGATCCTGCAGACAGAACATGGAAGGCAATTTTTTTAAGTGAACTCAAAATTCCATTTTTAAAACAGATATAAAACCAGACAAGAAAGAAGAAGAATAGGGAAATACCTCGTTCTTGGGGTATAGCGGGATCTCAGAATTTTTGGTATATTCAGTCCCATTACCAGTTTTGTCATCATGACCGCTTGATGATGACACTAATTTACCCTCAGACTCTTCTGGAGCAGATTTCACAGCATTAAGAGATGCATCACCATTCTTATTCAACATGGTAACTGTTCTATCCTCCACATTCTTTGATTCTGATTCCACCTCAGTAGGTGAAGCCCCGGTAAGCCCATCAGACTTAGGCAACAACTTCTCTCCATTTTCTTCTAATACCGAGGCAGCCAGATCCGAAGCTACTGACTTCTGAATAGAGACACATTCCTTTACATGAATCACCTCCTCAGACACAGAAAAAACTGGCTTGACTGTATCAGAATCAGGAGCATTTCCCATAACTGAACTAAAGGCCTCCACAACTGCTGCTTCCTCTCTCGGCGGACTAACCTCTTTGGGCACCAAATCAGTAGAAGAAGAAGGTTCTTCCATAACTGAATTACATGCTTCCTCCTTCACTTTCTTCTCATCCACCCGAGATTCATCCTCTGAAAGGTTACTAGTAGGGCTAGTGTCATCCTTATAATGTAAACCAGAAACCCCTGCAGCCGTTGCTTTCTCTACTAGTTGATTAGCCTGTTCAGAGACCAAATTAGTAAAAGAAGGTTCTTCCACAACCGAGTTCCATGCTTCTTCCTTCTCTTCCTTCTTTCCCACCATAGATTCATCATCTGAAGAGCCACTACTAGAACTGCTGTCATCCTTACCGAATGAACCCTTGGATGACTGAACATCGTCAATCATGATGACTTTATTCTCATCAATTCCATGAGAATCCAATTCCAGAACAACTTCAACAACACCCTCACCCTCAGCAACTGATTTCTCTGAGGAAAATGATTCAACAGGTGCAGGGTCTCTCTTTTCCAGGTCGTCACCACCCACATCAAATGGACTCTGGTGGCTATCTCGGTCCTGCGAGACAGGGGTACTTAATCCACTCCCATCACTGTCTTGGGTTTTCACCTCATCGATTCCTAACACCATTTATTCAATCAAAAAACAAGTCCCACAAAATAAAACCAAATTCCAGCCAAAATTAACAAATGCCCACAAAAACCAATCAATGAAAAAGGAAGCTTTACAAACACCCACAAGGCAAAATAGCAAAAGTAATCCAGAAAGCAGATGGGCAATACAAATCCTACCCAGAAAAAAGAAATCACAGACCAAATCAAACAAAATAAAGCACAGAAAGTAGAACCCATGTAGCAGAATTGAGATATAAACAAATCCGAGAGGGGAGAAGGGGAAAATAATGAAGTTACAGAGCAGGAAGCACGGATTGGCGCTTGTGGGTGTCCCCAAAAGCGAAGAACACAAAGTACCTGGAGGGTTGTTATTGTTGGATGAGGGATTGGTGTGAGCTCCAGATTCCTTCTTTTTCTTGGCAGCTTTCCTCTTCTTAGCACCTGATGGCATGATTGGAGCTTCTTGGTCTTTGATGAAGTCGCCGAGTGAGTGACCGAAGATGGGCCTTCTCTATCTCTCTCGAAGAGACTGGACTGTGCCTAGAGAGTTCAAACTTAAAAGGAGGGGTTTTGTTTGCAGAGAGATGAGGAGCGGAGAATAATATGATAAATTGATGAGAGGGGGTACATTTATGTAAATATTAATATTTGGAGTTCGAGCAAAAGTGTTCTGAAGCCACGTATTTGTACAAATGTTTTTGGGGGGTTTTTATCAAATTTTGTCCTCTTTCCCTTCCTGCCATTTGTCTCTTTGCGGGAAAGGTGAATTCATATAGATTTTGTTATAAAGAAGAAATCGGTTACAAAATGAGATTTTATTTCTTAATAATTATCATTTACGGATCTTTGGTTGTTTTCAATTCAGTTTTCAAAAGGAGAGGACATGAGCCTGTGTGGGAAATGTGAACTCATATAGATTTTGATATAAAGAAGGAATCAGCTACAAAATGAAGTTTTTTCTTTTAATAATTATCACCTACAGATATTGGGTTGTTACCGATCTAATTCCAAACCTTCTCAAATGAAAGGAGAGGACATGAACCTGTGTGGGAAGTGTGAACTCATGTAGATTTTTGATATAAAGAAGGAATCAGTTACAAAAGGAGATTTTCCCTCTTAATAATTATCACTTATGGATCTTGGTTTGTTTCCAATCCAGTTCCAAATCTTCTCAAATGAAAGGAGAGGATATGAGTCTGTATGGAAAGTGTGAACTCATATAGAGTTTGATATAAAGAAGGAATCAGTTACAAAACGAGGTTTTCTATTTTAATAATCATCAACTACGGATATTGGGTTGTTTCCAATCCAGTTCTAAACTTTCTCAAATGAAAGGAGAGGACATGAACCTGTGTGGGACATGTGAACTCATATAGATTTTGATATAAAGAAGGAATCAGTTACAAAATGAGGTTTCCCCTCTTAATAATTATCAATTACGGATCTTGGGTTGTTTCTAATCCAATTCCAAACCTTCTCAAATGAAAGGAAATGACATGAACCTGTGTGGGAAGTGTGAACTCATATAGATTTTGATATAAAGAAGGAATCGGTTACAAAACGAGGTTTCCCCTCTTAATAATTATCACCTACGTATCTTGGGTTGTTTCCAATCCAGTTCCAAACCTTCTAAAATGAAAAGGGAGGACAAGAACCTGAAAGTCAGCCTAAGAAGGCTAGTTGTAGGAATCAGACTCTATTCCATATTAGAGGACAAACTCAACTAAAAGCTCAAGTTGATAGGTGGAGGCATCAAGATGTATATCAAGAGGTCAAATTATCCACACACTTTCGATGTGTGACACACACTTTAACAAGCTACAACCGTAGAACCCAAAAATTCTCAACCCACATAAACTTACAAAGAACTCACTTGAATATCAACTTAATAACTTAAAGTCAAAAGGAACCGTTCATAAAGTCCTCCATACAAATAGGGACATATAAAACAACAAAAAATCAAGCAAGAAGGTCTGGCTCGACAAATACAATTCTTTTGAGTCTACCATAGTACCATAGTTTTGCTTTCCATTTTTAAAAGAGAAAGATTAAAATCTAGTGAAGAAAACTCATTCTTGATCAAAAGATAAGTTTTGATATTTTGCAAAAATAACCTCAAAGAACTTCCAAAACATTGTTGAACACAACATCATCAAGACAGCTTTCCAAATTTGTCAAAAACAAAACAGAGAACCATTGTTTTTCAAGCTTTTTTGCAATTAGGGATACCCAGGAAGAGACAAAAGATTGAATATTTTTTGGGCAACTCCACCACACATTCGACCACTATAGCACCAACCCTTAAATGGACCAAGATTAATTACACAACAACAACACATGCTTTGAGTTCTCCAAGTTTGTAGAACAAAAGGGACATAAGACGTGAAGCGAACTCGCGAATGTTCTCTTGTGCTTCTCTCTAGAATCGCTCTGCACTCTCTCTAACCGAGCTTCAACTCTAACCCTAGATCTTCGTCTCACCGCCGATGTCTTCTCTGGCCTTTTGCTATGGAAGACGCCGACGGCTACTCCTTCTTCACTCTCTCTTCTTAAAACTTTGTCTTCCCTTTTCGTTCCCTTCCCTTCTCTTTCTTGCTCCGGTCCATTTCGTTTTGGTCCTTCCTCGTTTCGAATCGATCTTCAAAGTCTCAAATATGGCTTCTCCTGAATCAGCGGTGACTGTTGTCGTGAGGAGTTGCGAGAGGTGCTCCGGTGAGGAGCGGATGGTGCTCCACCGTTTGTTTCTTCGCCGACACGCGGGGATCTGTGTAACGCCCCAAATCCGGTTTGA
>JAYMTN010000247.1:0-18852 GCA_036897425.1 Erodium trifolium
CAAGTGGTCAATTTATCCTCACACTTTCGACGTGGGACACACACTTCAACAAAATTAATGGATGATGTAAGTTAAAAATGACTTGGTCATACATTTTTCTCATAAAATAGTGAATTGAAAATGGTTCATTAAACATGTGATCAGTCGTATGAGCCAAGGTTTTTGTAGCCTTTGATGTCGGTCTGTCGTGTTGGCTTGAAAGCCCAAAGGACCAAGAGGGCTCAACCTTACCATTTCAATTTGTTGGTCCAAATGACCAAAGTCTTTTGGATTGGCTTCAACGAGTTCTCGAAGCCCGAAGGAGGCTGTCTAGATTTTATTTAAAAGAGATGGTAAAAAATTAATTTGAACTATTTTTTTTTAATGAGAGAAAAATTACAGGAAATTCTATTCTAGAAAAACTGTTTACATAGGCTAATCCAAATAGACAATTAATTTGAACTATTCATTTTTTTTTTATCATTTGTAACTATGTTCTTTGATAATTATAAAAATATTTTTTTGTCTTTTTATTAATTTAGTATACATTTTTCTTTAAATAATAAGTTAACCTTGAAATTTTAAAAATAATAATTAACGACCAAAATTTCCGAATCTTTATATAATTAAATTTCTTATTCATTGTACAATATAAAGAGGATAAAGTTCAAGAGATGGAAATTTGGATTTTTTGTTCTTTAATTGATAATTTCAAACCTAAATCATAAGAATAAATCTCATTCCATACAGCTTGTAACAGCAGGACAAGTTTAAGATTTTTGTTTAATCATTATCAAAGAAAAGAGTTACAAATTGAAAAAAAAATAATACTTCATGATATTTTCTTGCAATTATTTGTATTTACAATGAGTGTGTAAATTTCTTGATAAAAAGATCAATCATTTCTCGGCTTGCTCCATTTGTAGTCCTGTTCATTCCAATGACCCCATAGTTATTGTCCGTCAAAGCTTCGACATGGTCGGGAAACTTCTAACACCGTGGTCTCCTCGGAAGGAATTCATTTTAAGAATCATCACTAAGGCATGGGAACGGTCAGCGCCGGGGATTGTGATTAAAGACCTCAAGCCGGGAGTCTACACCTTCTACTTCTAATCACAGGAGGCCCGGGTTTGGGTTCGTAAGAATGAGCCGTGGTGCTTTGATTGCTACCCATTGTTGCTCGGGGACATTAATCCAATGGTAAGGCAACTCCCAAAACTGGATCGGCTACAACTTTGGGTCCATGCCAAAGGTCTTCCACCATTGATTCGAACCCGGTCAACCGGAGAAACCATTGGAGCTGCACTAAGGGAATGCGTGGACGTTCCATGTGATCAACGAGGCTCTTGCTGGGGAGGAGCGGTGAGGGTGCGGTTCTGGATGACCCTAATCGTCCGTTGCGTAGGTCAATGCTCCTACGGTCGGGAATTCTCAAAACAAATTAGGGTTCACCTGACCTACGATAAGCTACCCAGATTCTACTACAATTGTGGTCGGATAGGTCATGTGGCACGGGATTGCGACCGAGAGATGACAGGGGTAGCCCGATTTGATACATCGCTCGTATAATTCAAATTAGACACTTTGGGGCAGGATTATGCTACTAATTGGGAGACTGAGGCACAGACACCATCTATTCCACTAGGATTTCCTCCCTTAATCTCGAACACTATACCTAAGGACCCTTTACCTCAAGGGAGATCCCCGATAGTAACCCCGAACACTTTACCTAGCTCATGGGGTAGAGTGGAAGGGATTGAGGAGCGAATAAGGGCCCCTCGGGAGGAGGGTCAATGCTCGATGAGTGGGTCGACCTGTACTTCATGGATTGCCCCATCTGGAGCATTAGGTACGAAAAGAGGGTCGGTTGGAGAACCCCGAGAGGATCAGGCGAGGGCTGATAAGCAGTCCCACAATGAGGAATGATAAACAACCAGGGCTTCAGGGACCGTGTTCGGGAGGGGTCTTTGGTGAAAGCCTATCCTTCTCTTGGTACTGTTGAGATCAAATTCGATTGCTCTCCCCACGACGAAAAGTGTCCCACCATAAGATCATGTAGTGTTTAGGCACCATCTTGAACGATTCTCGACATTATCAAATTTTAGTTTATGTCCTGTTTTTTAAATGTTGTCCGTGACAATGACAATCTATCATAGAGTTTGTTGAAATGAACTTTCTCGGGGCTCATTTTCTATAGGACAGTTTAACCACACTTTACAAAAAAGAATGAATATCTCGTCTTTTCAATTATTTAGTATCTTATAACTTATCATGGATCAGATCGAGGTAACAATTTGATTCAAATCAATATGATTATGCAAAACAATTCAAGTCATATATATTTATTTCCCTCAATTCTATTTCTGATATATATTTTTGGAAAGAAATGAAGGGAAAAAAACCTAGACAGGTACTTCAGTGATCAACTAACGAAGAAGCAAAGCAGGTCAGCGAGAGATCTGAAGTCAGAAAGTCTACCAAAGTAATTAAAGTAAACACTAAAAATCCACCCAACACAGACACATCATCAAGACAACACCAATCCAATTCACTCCTTTCCTGCTTCGTCGTCCCCGATCTCCGAGCTCATCGCGAAACCTACTCTTCCAGACCAGATCTCTCCATGGCCTCCCTCTCGCTCGATCTCGGAGACTGAATTGAAATGCAGCCGAATCTGTTCCCTTTCGGCACCGCTTTAGCCAATCCGTTTCTCTTCAATGGCGATCTGAGCGAAGGCTTTGAGAGCTCTAGGGTTTTCTTCCTGGTCCCGTTTCTGCTGTCCCAAGGAGGCGGGATGGATTTCTCCAAGGTAGGAGAGAAGTTCCTCAGCTCCGTTCGTTCCGCGAGATCGCTCGGTCTCCTTCCTTCTACTTCAGATCGTCCCGAGGTACGTACTCCTCTGAAATGAAATTCAGTTCGCGTTGGCGATTTTGAGAATCGGTGTACTGTGTTGAGATTGAGAATAGCTTGAATTGTTGCATTTGTGTGGTTGATTGTTTTGCTACTTCACGGAGTTGCTTGCCACTGTTTTGATCCATATGTGATATGTGGAGGTAATAAGAGCTTTGGATGAATGATGAAGTGTGTGTCAGCCAATTTGAAGAGTGATAAGAGCTTGTATTATAGCATTTGTGTTTTTTTGTTTTGTTTTGCTACTTGATGTGGTTTTGATCAGCGAGTGGCGAAAATGATAATGAGCAATGAAGTGTTGGAGTTTGATTCATCTGTTTCTATTTCCTTTTCTGCAGATTCCGGATCGAATGGCTGCGGCGGCAGCTGTTGCTTGTGTTCTCGCAGGATTGCCTACTGATCAGAGGTTGAGTCTCCAATCGAGTTCTGAAGAACTGACTTCGATGTATGGAAGTAGACGTCAAGTTCAAGTTGTGGAGGATGTAGAGGAAGAGTTTTACGAGGAGGTCTGGTTTCAAATTTCGATTCCAGGCTGCTTATGTCTTATATTGTCTCCGGCTGAATGATAGTTGAGACTTTAATTCCATCGTCTTTATGTTGGAATCGGTGGAAAGGTTATTCCAATATGCTTTTTAGTTTGGTTGGATGATTTACTTTAGTTTTTACCATTTAGTAGGAGTCTCTTTGGAACAAAACTATTTTTGGATTCCTATATTTACCTGGAAATGATGCGCTACATATGGGATTTTCTGAATTTATCTATAGCCTGCAATTAATCTTGAGATAGGTGATTCTTAGGTATGGGGTGTGAGTACCACTTTATGAATATATTTATGCTAGTAATAACTAATTAGAAGCTATACTGAAGTAAATCACCAAATCAAGTAAAAGATGTGCAAAGGGGTATTACTTAATTTTTATCTATTATTTTCAATTTGGCACCATGTTTTTTTTTTATCTTCTTTAGTTTCTTTTTGTAATCTGTATTTCGTAATATTTTACTAAAACGTTGTCCTCAATTCTTGTACACAGGACTTCGATCCAGTTAGGCATATTTTGGAGCGTCTTCCATCCGAAGAAGAAGAGCTGGCATATTTTCAGAAACAGGTTTTACTTGAGTTTATTATCTGCATATCGTAATTTTTCCCAATGCTTTCATTTGAATGCATTAGATTGTAAAACTTGGTCTGGATACATTGCTGTTGGGCGGTCCTGTTTATGATTTTTATGGCGTCTAAATCATAAAATTGGCCATTTTTTGACGGGATTCAATTAAGCTGTCGAAGTATGAATGGCACCATTTAAATTTCATTAAAAAAAATAAGCCTTTGCAATAATAATTTGGTTTTAATGTGTTATTGTTTCTCAGGAAGTGGATTCAATTAGTGAACTGAGCTATAGGGTGATCTGACATCTGCTTGTTTTTGTAGGCCACTATTAGATTAGCACAACTGGATAGAGTATCAGAACAATTATCCCGCAATGTAATGCAGCATCATGAAGTAATGGGTAAGTACCATTTGGAGATTGTTTTTATCTGGTAGTTCTGAAATTACGCATCCATAGATATCAAATGTTGGATATCTTATTATTGTAATTACTAATCTTGTTTATATGATGTAGTACATTTCCTTTGTACTATGCACTAAATAGCAATTCTTCAAATTCCACTGGAATGATTCAATCTTCTTTGAATATTATGTTGATATGGTTACTAAGACATTGAGAATGACTTGATATGAATTAATGGGGATACAGACCTCAATGATCAAAGAAAACAAAGTATTTCTACGAGTTTTTTTTTATAATATTCTAATACAGTCCTTATTAACTTGCATAAATTTATGTTCAGTTTTCTCCAATTTCACCGGCATTTGTTGACCAGCAGCTTCTCCTTGTTTCAAGTTTTTTTAGCATGCTTAGGTGGCGGGTGTTTCCTGTTGATTACTTCACCTACCATGATCTAACCTTAGCCTTGTTAGTGCAAGTAGGTAGAAATTTGAAATATCACAATATTTATTTGTACGATACAGTATTTGTTTGTTTGGTTATCATTTTTTATTACTTATAAGTTTCAATTTAAGTAGTTAAAAAAAATCAATGAGATGTTAATACTTGCTTTTGGCCAGTGAAGGGTATGCATTTGGTGAGTGAATTGGAGAAAGATTTAAAGGTTGCGAATGTCATATGCATGGTAAGCATCTTCATAGCGTTTCACTTCATTCTTTTGAAGAGCATCAGGATTTATCCATACCTGACTTTCTTCATTTTTTTGGTAGTGGAGTGTTGGTTTTGTTGCTGATCATGGCTTTCATTAAAATGATCATGTACTTATTGCAGAATGGAAGAAGGCACCTGAACTCATCAATGAATGAGGTTTCAAGGGATCTCATTGTACATTCTAAGGCCAAAAGGAAACAAACTCTTATGGTATATTCTTCGTATAGGTTTGCTTGTATTTCTCCATGGCACTTTAGAAATTCTTGTGGAATATTATGGAAAAAAATTCTGGTGCATCTTCTACTAGGTGGAAGTGTAAAGAAATAATTTTGTGTGGGTACTTCAGAAATGTCAATCATGCAGTATGCTGAAAGACTTTAACTTTATTTGAATTGAGGGAAGTGAGACAGATAGAATTTGTTACATCGTTGCACTTGGATTGCTTCATCTATAGTAATTTAAAAGGGGTATATTGATAAAGATTACCTTGTACCTGCTTATTGTCTCCTTCAGACCAGAAAGGGTTGCATATCTAAGAACCTGTATGCTTGATTTATGACGCTTTATCAATCTACGAATCTAGGAACCTGTTCCTAGGTTGTTCTTTTTCATTTTACTTATCACATTGAGAGTCTTAATAATATATGCATCTATGCCATGCAATGGTATTGCAACTTGCAGGACATCCTTCCAGTTTTAGCAGAACTTCGTCATGCATCAGAGATGCAAGTGGCACTAGAATCTCTAGTCGAGAAGGGAAATTTCTGCAAGGTGGTTGTGTGAACTTATCTACAGTATCCGGCCAGGACTGTCAATACTCAATATACATTATCATTTTATCATTTAGCAGTAATCAAAAGTCTCATAATTGTACAGGCATTTCAAGTTCTGTCTGAATATCTACAGCTATTAGATAGTTTTTCAGAGCTTTCAGTAATGCAGGAGATGAGCCGTGGTGTTGAGGTCAGTATTGGATTTGTAGAACATTTCTTTTTTCGATGTATGTCTACGGCCATGTTATGCTATGTTGTATGAGCTTTTCAGTTAAGCTGAAATCCCGACTGCACGGGCTCAACTAGTCACATTTGATGTGAAGTATTTTCTTGGGCTAATGTGATTTACCTTTAGCTTTCATTATTTAATTGGAGTTGTTTTTTGAACTGTAGGTTTGGCTGGTAAAAACTCTTAAGAAGCTGGATTCTCTTCTGATAGGAGTGTGCCAAGAGTTCAAAGCGGACAGCTATCTAACTGTCAGTATACCAGTCTATTGCTGTATGATCGTATACTACCTGTATAGTGTTCTGAATGTTGTTTGATGCTTGTATTAGAGAACCAACTCAACTTAAAGCTTAAGCTGATAGTTGAAGGCCCAATTGTGATTTTATATTCTAACACGCGCCCTCACGGACAAGCCCGTTTACGGGGTTGGATGTGGACGAGGAGGGATGAGCCCATTGAGAAGAGAGATAAAGGCTTGGAGATGATACATAATGAGAGGTCCATTAAGAGCATATAGAATAATAGAGAAGAAAATAATATTTTGGAGATAGTGGGATTTGAACTCGTGTCCGTGAGGTACCAACTCTGGTACCATATTAATCTTAGGAATTTACCTTTGTATTTGATGATTCAAGACTTGTACAAGACCACATATGTATACTACACATGGTGCATTGTTTAGGAAACGGGCCTAAACCCTAATGCCCATAGGATTGACAACTTGACTATAGTCATATTTTTTGCTATGTCAGACACCGCGTAACCATCCCAGCATAGTAAGGGACAGTTTGAGATGTAAAAAAAATTGTGGTGATCCTTTGAAGTTTCTAGACATCGGTAAATTTCATCTTCTAAAACTACCATGTCCTTATAAAGAGCATAAATTTGAAAATTTCTTGCACATATATGTTGATAAATTTCATAATTGTTACTCATACTCTGGTAATATAACATTATTTTCAACTTTCATTCTTACCAGCAACTAGTGACCGTAGCTGCTCTGTTAATGCCGTGAAACAATTTTTCCATTCTATACTGCCATCTTTTCACCATAACTTCTATTTGGTCACATTCAAAAAGTTCTAGAATCTGATATGTTTTATCTTGTCAAAGCATTTGGCACCAGTAAAGTATCTCTTAAATTTTCTTAGAAACCATGTCCTACAAAAATTGGTTACTATTCCTTGGTTTTTGTAACTGTATTTATCTTTTGTGATATATTTAATGCATAGCTGTATTCTCTGTCCCAGAATTTTTCTTCTCACAGAAACCTGAAAATATTGCATTTGAAGGACATGTCAATGTTGCTCATCCTCTGTGCAAAACTGTAGACATGAAGTTTTAATGGTTCTATTACTTATTGCAGGTTATTGATGCCTATGCATTAATTGGAGATATTTCTGGGCTTGCTGAAAAGATACAAAGCTTTTATATGCAAGAAGTTATTTCAGAAACTCATCGTGTGTTGAAGAACTGCATTGAAGAGGTACATTCATTGATTATCAAATTAACAGTAAATGGTGCTGGCCTGTTGGGTGTTGAACTGCTGATGCAGGTTGAATGGACTTAGTAACCGAGGGTAGGCAATACACGTGGATTAGTATGGTTAGCACTGTGCATTGCTTCACAACGAATCTAGTAGACATTTGCTATTGATGTCTATTGTAAATATGTTTTTCTAAAGTTTGTTATTGCTGTTCACTACTTCGCTTTATTTTTTCCTTTGTAGAGTTGCATGAACTCATTTATTTTCACTGTATTGTTAAAGAACTACTTCACTTGAATGACTAAAATACTTGTGCAGGATCAGGCGGTAGGCACGCAATGTAGCAGGTATGCTTCTAATGTTTTACAGTCCGTGAATCAGTAACATAATATATTTTATACTTTTGCTTTATTTTCTAATTAGTTTCAACTGTATTTCAGACTTACCTATAGCGATCTGTGCCTTCAGATGCCTGAGCCAAAGTTTAGAGACTGTTTGTTAAGAACACTAGATGCTCTTTTTAGGTTGATGTTTTCATACTATGAAATTCTGAGCTTCCGACTGGAGGACAAGGTTAGCATTTATCTCTTAAGATGATTTATTTGCATCGTTTCTCTGGTGTGCATTTTGGTTTTGCATTACATATTCTAGATTTCTTGGCAGATTATGTTAATTACTTACTGTCTTTTTCCCCATTGTTTTGGCTTTAGTTTATCACTTGCTCAACATCTGTCTTTTTCCCCCATTGTTTTGGCTTTAGTTTATCACTTGCTCAACATTTGAGCATTTGTTATTATGCAAGCCTGTCCTCTTGATTTCCGCTCATGTGTTGAACTTCAACATATTTGCATCAGGTTTCAAGTAAGAAAAAGAATAAAGGTGTTTTTTGCAGCCCGCTTGATGTTCAGGCAGTTGAGTCAGATACAAGAAGTAATTCCGATTTTCAAGAAGATAACAGCTCTCTCCCTGAACCTGTAGACGCAATGCCGTACTCATCTTCTGCAGAGGAATTGAAAAGTGCCATCTCTTCAGTTGACTCTACTGGAACTTCTGGCTCCACTTATATTGCTACTGATCTTGATGAGGTAAGTAATGATGAAAATTCAGCGTCATGCAGTGGATCTCCATGGTATCAACTACGGGAAGAAGCTTTGTCATTTGTTTCACATACCCTTGAAAGAGGGCGCAAGAATCTTTGGCAATTGACAGCAAGCCGTCTATCAGTTTTGCTTTCTTCTGCTACAGCCTCTTCTACAAGCATTCACCAGTTTTTGAGAAATTACGAGGATCTTACTCTCTTCATTTTGGCGGGAGAAGCCTTTTGTGGAGTTAAAGCAGTTGATTTCAGGCAGAAGTTGAAAGCTGTTTGCCAAAACTATTTTTCAGCATTTCACCGACAAAACATTTATGTAAGTTACCAGCCTTTTGCATATTCTATATGCATAGTTTGACATGCCGATTGCCCTATGTTTTCTGCCACTAATGCCATGCACATATTAGTGTTCTGTTCGTGTATTTACTCAAAGTGCATCTATTATCTTCATGGTTTGCCTGTTTTTGAAAAGTTACACATACAAAATTTACTGGGTATAATCATATGGTCATTCTAATGTTACATTTTGGGAACTAAGCAAGTTTCTTGAACTTTGTTTTCAATCATCTGTCACTTCCAAAGTTGGAGAATGTATTAGTTTTGAAGTTTTGGGTTGTCAATGATTCTTAGATATTATAACTGTGGAGGGCTATTGCAGTGCTAAATGTTAAATTTGAATGAATATGGTCTTTATTTGTGGCTATAAAAAATGAAAGTTATCCTGAGATCAAGTCCACAGCATCTGTTGTAGAAGGGTTGTTCAAGAAGCGCTATTCAAAAGAATCGCAAAATGCTCTACAAAGCATAAAGTACAAAATAGACACTTTTATTTGAAGCTCTTACTTTTGAGGATCCAATGGGCTTTTGTATTTACGGGATTATGAAATTTGAACTTTACCAACATTTTTCTTCTGTCTTTTTGACTCAAAAGTTGCTTGAGTGCACCAAACATGTGGTGAAGTGTTTTTTGTCAGTCAAGTTTGTTTGAGAACAAGGGTTATTTAGTTTGGGCTGTACAGAGTTAGTTGGACGGATTATGTAAGTGGTAGCCCTTGATAACTTTTTTGCATTCATTCAAATAGCATAACACGTGCCTTCTTGTATCTTACTCCAAGATTGTAGTCTGATTAACCTGTTAGGTATACTGATACAGTATATGTAACTCCAGCTGGTATGACATATTGTCATCAGTATTTTATTATTTAATGTTTAATCTGGCTTCCATGTAAAAAATTAGCTGCTGTCATGAAGTTGGACAAGTCCTCAACCTCTACCTGATCAAAGCAACCTTATAAATTATTTCCATAGCTTATAGAATCTAGTTTGTGTATGAAAGATCTTTGCGATGCTGTAAGCATGCCATGTTCTTTCTTGTTCTCCAACTGTAAATTCGCTGACTTGGGAGATATTACGGGAATCATTTTTTATTTCATTTGTACATCATGAGCTTAAACCAAGTCCATATATAGAAGTTGATGCTGAATTTACCGTTTCTACTGTGTTGGCTGTTTTTGCTGTTCAGTCGCATTTACTATATTATATGCTCCTAATTAATTTGTTTATTATTTGTGTGAATTATAAGGCATTTAGAATGGTTCTGGAAAGGGAAAATTGGATCACATTGCCGCCTGATACAGTGCAAGGAATTAGTTTTTCTGGGCTTGTTGGAGATGGCGCAGCTCTGCTTATTCCATCTCAGGGAAACTCTAAACCAGATAATTCAGTTGACTCTGCTGTGAAGAAAAGTGGATTTTCGTATTGGCTCAAAACTGGAAATCCATTTTCGCTAAAATTAACATCTATTTCAAAAGATCACAACAATGTGGACTCGCTTCATGAAACAACATCCGGGAATAAGGTCTCTTCAAGAAACAGTGAAGTAAATAATCTGAATGGCACCACTTCTGTTCCTGAGGAAGAAAATGAAGACCTTCTTGCTGACTTTATCGATGAGGATAGTCAACTTCCTAGTCGAATTTCAAAACCTAAACGTTCAAGAAATCAGAGTTTACATTGGAATGATGAAGAGGTTTCAGGACAAACAGGATCATCACTTTGTCTTCTGAGGTTAGATGCTCTTCATGTGAAATGATGAAAAAAATCTGCATGCACACACACTAGCAACGATATCGTATGTTATCTCTAATGCTATGAAATTTGTTCATCACCAAAAAGCCTGTGTGCATGAGCATAGCATATGAGCAGAATTAGTATATACAGAAACTCACTAAGGCATTATATCTTACATAACAGGTCAATGGACAAATACGCCAGGCTTATGCAGAAGTTAGAATTAGTCAATGTTGAGTTCTTTAAGGTGTGTACTTGTTGACATTTCTCTCTTTTTTTTTTTGAAATAATCTTAATGATGGGGTTTAGCTTTTTCTTATGTAATATTTTTTCTGATTCAGTATATCGTTGCAGGGAATGTGCCAATTATTTGGGATTTTTTATCGGTATGTATTTGAAACATTTGTTCAACAGAACACTAATCCTGGTGTGAAAGGCTCAGATTTTCTCAACTGTGAGTGGTTTTTACACTTCCTCCTGTCACCAATACTCATTTGTTATTTTTCCCTGTATCTCTGCAAAGTATTTTATACCTAACATAAGCTTCTTTAGATTTGACCTGACCCCTATCTAAACATGTTAATGGCTGTTTGTCTCAAGATCGTCTGAAGACAGCTTTATCCAGAATATCACAAGATTGTGACCAGTGGGTAAAGCCCCAATTGCCACCGTCTTCCTCTTTACCCATGACATTAAGTACACCGTTCACAGAAGTGACTCCTACTCCTCCTGGCACAAATTATGGCCTCTCATCAGGCACAACCTATAGTCTCAAGGTATCCATATTTAATGACAATGAGACAGTCTATGTACCTGAACTGTATCTCTCTCTCACTCTGCATATAGGCGTATATGTTTGTATGGATATTTATACATTGAATGGTAAGGGTGCTTTGAGAATAGTTTTGTAGCATAAGGTAACCAGGTAGTTATAATGATTGACAAAGGCATGCTATTTAGGAATGGTGGAAAATTTGAAGACACGAGTTCAATAGCTTTCTGATATTTCCAAATGAAATGTAATTTCAACTATATGATTAGAACTAATAACATTCTACTAGTAATTGGGAGGTCCTTTTCTACCCCCAACCTTCTTTCAATTTCATCCAAAGCTTAATGCAATATTTGGAGCCTCAGTTAAGTTACTCCATATCTGGACATCACAACACTGAATATAATTCTAAGTGTAGATTATACTCTAAAACAGAGTGAAGCAAATGGCATGGAGGATGGAAATATTAATTATCCTCCTAGTAGTTTTTGTTTCGCTTATCACAGAATATAATGCTTGGTAATGGTGGCTTGTTTAGTTTGCAAACCTGTATGCCATTGTTGTAGATTTGTTTGTTAAAATTTCAGGCATGAAACTATCTTTAAAACTTTTGTAAATATATTGTCATCTTTACAGGAAAGATGTGCAGGTGCAGAGACTTTATCTCTTGTTGCCCGAATATTGAATAGATCTAAAGGTCATCTCCAGTCAATGCTTCTGCAGAATAATGCCACTATAGTTGAAGACTTCTACGTCCACCTGGTATGTGATTATCATTTCAAATGAATTCTTTAGCAGCTAAGTTAATTTGTAATTGTGAAAGAAGTTTTTTCATGGAATTTTTAAAAACCATTTCATAACCAAAATTTTAGATGTATATATTTTTGTTTCTCTCCTTGACAATGTCTACATTTTCTAAGAATAATGTCTGATTTAACTTCTTAAAAAGAAAAGTATGAAAATTATGCCCCACTATCCCCCAATCGTTGCATACTCAAGTAGTTATAACTAATAAAACCGATATTATTGGTGGTAAAGGCCAACCTACCTAAAAGCTCAAGCTTATAGATCTGCGGCCCCTAGATGCTTATCAAGTGGTGTATGGATACATATCTTTTTGATGGGGTGGGACTCTAACACCCCTCCTCACATGCAAAGAGGATCCATATTACGTGAGACTTTGCACGTGAAACGCTAGATGGGTCTTTGACCTGTGAAGGTGTAGACAAAGAAAGACATTCAGGCTCTGATACCATGTTAAATCCCGACCCACCTAAAATCTCAAGTTTACTGGCAGTCCCCAAGATGAGCACTGCATAGTAATAGGTCCAATGTTCTGAACTTATTTTGAATCTGACAGATTGAGGGAGTATTCCAAAATATAGGGAAATATGAATATATATTTGATGGCATTTGGAAATTTTAGTCAGAACTTGAGTAAAATACTGGGATCAATTTTTCAAGGCCTTTGTTTCTGTGAAAATTTTGGTTGTATCTGCTCTTGAGTCATATTTAGTGTCTCGTCTATAAGTATAAATCATATACGAATGTTTTGTATTCCAAATTTCATGGTAATGTTGGAAGCTCGAAAGTATTGTACAAGTGAATACCTTTGCAACACCTGTATGATTTATAATATTGCATCACTTACGAGATAACTCTTGGAAAAATATATCTCAGGTGGATTCTGTTCCAGATCTTACGGAGCACATTCACAGGACAACTGCAAGATTATTACTCCATATTAATGGGTAAGATATTTATATAGCTGAAAGAATATATTTTGCCATTAATGTTCAGATTATAATTTAATTATAATCTTTATACTTATGCCAACCTTGCTTGATATACATTGGCTGAGCAAAAAAAAATCTTTTGCTTCACGAAGAATGAAAATTTTAAACTAAAAGAATATTACTCACTAGTTCTCAATAGATGGTAACGTTCTTGCTTGTTTGTTCTTGTTACAGTATATTATATAACTATAATTGGTTTTCCAACCATGAGTTTGAGTTTTTAGTTGAGTTGCTCCCTAATATGGTATTAGAGATTTGTACCTCATGACCATGATATCATATCCCAGGACCTCCACAATCTCATCGGTTAATTATTTCATACACACATATCCCTATTGGGCATTCTATATCTTCTCTTTTTCTGTATAACAAAACAATCAAAAGAATTCACGAAACATCTAATAGGCATCATTATCCAATTTCCAGAAAATGCTTACTCTCCTCTTGAAGTACTCACTGAGTTTTTCTCAACTATCCTATTGGACCTGTGCATTCTATTAATGCCTCTATAAAAGTGGTCTCAATGGTCATTTTCAAATCTCCTCATAGGTCCCCAAAGTGCCTTCTATCTCAAATCTATCACCACCTCTTCAAGCCCAATGGACCATCCATCTAAATAAAGGTTCACATTTGAGCAAAGAAGCGGGCTTGTTCGTGAGGAGGCATGTTAAACTATAAAACTATAATTGATCCACTAACTATCAAATTGACCTTTTATTTGAGTTGGTCCTCAAATACCATAGCCTGTTTGATTTGGGCTTGTGGGATTCATTTGGCCATGTGGCCCCTTCGTCACCTTCTCTTGTAGTCTCCGACCAATATGCATATGTTTTACTGTTCTGACCCAAGCATAAAAGGCAGCCCACCCCAATATATGTATCCTAATTTTAGAACAATGTTAAAACTCTACAACACATGTTAATGTTGATAATTTTTCTCCAAGAAAACTTCTGTTTTGTGTAACTTTTTCCATAAGTCTCCACTCTTCTTTTGTCAGCATAATTTACTGTTTTAATGGCTAAGCAACTTGTGCAGATACGCTGATAGGATTGCTAATGCTAAATGGGAAGTGAAAGAGCTTGGACTAGAGCATAATGGGTTTGTTTCCTTGTCAATGTCCTTTTCTATTAGTTTTAAAATTTCATGCTTTGTGTATTGGAAATTTACAGTTGGCATTATTCTTTTGTCAATAATTTGCATGTTCTTGTTATGCTTGAACATCATGGTCCTAACAAGAAGATATATAGTTCTGTACATTAAGATGGATGTGGCATCTTTTTCCTGTTTTGGGAGTTTTAGGGTTTTAATCATTTGATTACGCCTTCTTGGCTTGCAATTTTTGTTTTATTTTATGGTTTGGTTGGTTGCTTAATGCTAATGTGTTTCCAAGTTTCCAATTGAATGCACACAGGCATACCTTTTAATTCTGTTGCCCTTTCTCTCTTTCCGCAACAGTTTTTTTTTTTCCATAAAATTCCAAATTACTTGTTACACTATTTGTGAAGTAGAATTTTTGGGATTGGTTTCTCATTGTAATACTCAGTTGTTTATGTTCAACTTAAGATATCTATTCCTTTTTTGGGTGCTGACGCAAACTGTGTTTACAGGTATGTTGATTTGCTGTTGGGGGAATTCAAGCACTATAAAACAAGGTTGGCTCATGGGGGCGTTCACAAGGAGGTAATGGCATGTACTGAAATTTTGTGGAGAACCGCCCAATCATATCTTCTTTATAGTTATGGAAGATTTTTTTATGAAACTTTGTTTTTATGGAATGATTGCCAACTCAATGTAGTGCTGACTTAAAACATTTGTTGCTGTAGTTTGGTTTTGACGCCCACATAGGCTTTGTCTACTCATTGTCTTCATTATTTTCTGTAGGGATAATTGCAAAAACTTGCGGTGAACTATGCGCGTTTTTCAAATACTATCGGTGAACGATTTTTCTTTTTTTGCAAATGGCATCCCCCAATTATTTTCCGTCTGCAAATCTGTTATCCTTAGTGGAAATTAGTCATGTGACTTCAATTTTTTAGAAATGACAGTTTTGCCCTTTACATTATGCGTGTTCGGAATTTGGAACCCTTATGTATACACTTTTGCATGGTTACTTGAAACTTTTTTGCAAAAAAAAAAAGGATATGCAGTCGTAAAATAGTTGGGGGATGTCATTTGCAAAAAAATAGTTCACTGATAGTATTTGCAAAACGCGTATAGTCTATCGCAAGTTTTTGCAATCATCACTTTTCTTTACTAGTCTTTTCCTTCAATTTCCACGCTCGTTCTTATGTAGATTTTGATTTTTTTTTTCCTCGTTAAGAAAGGACAGATGATGCTACATCTTTGGTGTGTGAACTCTCCAAAAATTATTTAAATTTATTCTTACATAGTAAAAATATATCTTATCTTTGACCCTCAATTATACACAGATCCTTTTTGGTGAGTTGAATTGCATAACTTCGGAATCTATGTTCTGTGTTTGTTAAATATATTGACAAAATAATAAATCTCTTTTAGTTTCCATAACTGCTTACAATACCAAATTAATTCCTCTGCCTGTAGGTTCAAGATCTCCTTCTAGAATATGGAGTTGAAATTGTTGCTGAAACTCTCGTCGAAGGTCTATCACGAGTGAAAAGGTGCACTGATGAAGGACGCGCTCTCATGTCACTTGATCATCAGGTTCTTATTGGACTGACTTAAAGACAACCCAATTTCCTTGTTTCTTTCATCTCTTATTTGAGGCTTGCTTTGTATTTTAAGATTGTGTGTTTGTTGACAGGTTTTAATCAACGGCCTTCAACATTTTGTCACCATGAATGTGAAGCCAAAGTTTCAATTAGTCGAAACTTTCATCAAGGTAATTAAAAAAAAAAATGTAGCATGAGAGGGATTTATGGATAAATGTGCAATTGTTGGACCTCAATCCTTTTTGAACTTCACTTGTTGAAATATGAATCAATCACTACAGTTAATGTTTTGACTTTTCAATGTCAAACAGGCGTACTACCTTCCAGAAACAGAATATGTCCATTGGGCACGGGCCCACCCGGTTAGTAAATCCTCTCCTTAATTAGAAAGATAAACTTATAATACTCCCTCGCCCCGAAATAAGTGTCCTATTTGCAACAATCAAGAATTCAGCTTTTGGTGTTCGCCTTTGCATTATTTACCTCTGTATCTGTATGTTCTCACGCCCCTCTACTCAAGTTGTTAATAATCGACTTATGGAGGCACATCATTGTTAACTGGATTAATTGCACTTGGCTACACATAGGTTGTTACGTATTTTTCACTTAGTTACACTTAAATTCTGAAATCGTTTGTAGATACCGTAGGTTTCAAAAAAATTCAGAGCTTTTTTCACCGGAGAATCTCAAAAACTCCCTTGACCCTAATCTCAAAAAATGTCATTTTTCCACCAAAAACATGTTAACTAGATGTAAGAAACGGTTGAGTAGTTGTAAAAGGATCTTAAAAGTTGAAACTACTAAAAGGATGAAAAATGACATTAGAGCCAAGGGCATTTTACAAAACGAATTTTGAACTTACGTCTAGCCAGGTGAAAAACGTGTAAACTTAGTTGCAATTAACCCTTGGTAATTTATGGCTGATCAAGCAACAAAAGAAAAATGGGGTACTTATTTTCAGACATCCTTTTTAGAAAAGCGAGGAACTTATTTTAGAACAGAGGGAGTCAAGAGTTTACGGTGGTCGGTCTTAACATTATGGAAATGTGAATTCAACTACAGGAATATAGCAGAAGTCAAATCATCGGGCTGGTCAACCTTGTAGCCACAATGAAAGGTTGGAAGAGAAAAAACAGATTGGAGGTAATAGAACGGATTGAATCAGGTGGGGCATGAGTCCATAATCAGGTGAGGGTTTAGTGGCTTGAATATTCTTTTTGTTATATGTATGTGTGATGTAAAATGAGAAAGAGTATATCTACACTCCATATCTGTGTAGACTGTAGAGTACATACACATCAAGGCTGTATTGTATATCGTGGATCGCATGTTACATGGAATAAGGAATTCTAACTTCAGACAGTAATGTTCTTATTCCATGCTATTTGGAGCAAAACTGTGGACTTCTCTGTAATTTGTTTAAATTTGTTCATAATTGACAGGGTTTTATGTTGATACTGTTGATCCAAAAATCGTGAACGGTGTGAAATTCATTGATTGTGCTGGATTGTTTTTCGGGATCATTTTTGTGGAATTTTCAGTAATCTTTTGACAATGGAAAAAATGTGTCTTGAACTTGTACTTTGTATCAGAATGATGATTTTACCTTTAAATTTTAAAAATAACTATTAAATAACAAAAAATCCCCCAAAAAAAAGATATCCCTTTAACTTTCTTTGTGTTTGTATGCTACAAAGGGAGTAAGAAATTTAGGGACGTGAAAGTTCGGATTTTTTTGTTTCTTGTGATTTTTTAAACTTAAATTGTCAAGGAATAGAGTTACTAGTTACGAAAAAGAAGTGAGCACCTCATGAATGGTGTGAAGTTCATTGATTTGATATTGTTTAAATCTGTTCATAATTGCCAGGATTATATATCGACACTGTTAATCCAAAAGTATTGAATGGTGTGAAGTTCATTGATTTGATTTGTGCTTTTGGACCTAATCTTTGAAAAGGATTGTTGTTTTTTTCTTTTCCTTTGTTAGGCAATTTGTATTTGTCTTGATAGCAACAAATTGAACATGAGCTTTGTCTTCATGTTCAGGACTGCACCATATCTTAAGGGAAAGGACTACAGTCGGATAATGTTGATTTAATCGGCCAGATTTCTAGTCTGGGAAAGCCGATTTTCATTAATAATGGGCATGATTGTGAAAAAAATATCTTGTCATATTCACAGTTCATAACCGTCTTTTTTTTATAATTACAAAAAATGTCATGAACTTGTTTTTTTTGTTACATTTTTGCATGATTTTTTTTTAAATAACAAGCTCATATGGCTTCACGTTCAATTCTTTCGAAGTTTTTCCTTAAAATTTTACATATAAAAATTAAACAATAAAAATCCAACGTATCCCTTACGTTTCTTACTCTCTTTTTTAGCACACGGAAACTAAGATTTTTGTTGATATAAAGGGAAAAGGTTGCGAAGACAGTACAACCGTGGAATTGAAATAAACATGGTAAGTAAGATGAAATATAGCCTTGATGATGGCCGAGGCATAGATCCTAAAACTAAAAACCCGGTGTGATCCAGGGGAAAGTTAGGGGTGGGTCTTTATTATAACTGTGTGACGTACAATGAAACCATTGTTCTTTCCCTGTCTCGACTTGACCGGTTTTGCTATGTCGGAACAGTCGGTCAAGGAGTATGTCGGGGAAAGAAGGAGGCTGGGAGTCAGAGAGCAAGCGACTCATAGTGGCTCTCAGGAAAACCCCGAAATGCCATGGGTTTCTCATGGTGATCCGCGAGGCAGCTCAACGCTTCTTGCTCCTACCCCATCGGGGCCAATCTCCTCAATGGTGTCCGTGGACGTTGAGCTTTCCTGAGTGTGG
>JAYMTN010000248.1:0-18847 GCA_036897425.1 Erodium trifolium
GAGAGAAGGGAGAGTGTATTTCTTACTACACATACTAGTCTTCTTTTGTTATTTGAAACAAAGATACGAACTGGTACAATTCGAAACTCACCTCCGTGAAATGCGAAAACAACATATTTCATTTTATGAACAATCTCCTCTACCAACATCTTACACGACAAAAATAAAGTGGTAAATTTTGAATGAATCGAATGTACATTTCGTAATCATCCAGTTGTAGGATTTCATAAAAAATATCTGAAACAGTCCATTTATAGGAACCGGGCAAGCAAAGAAAAGAGTAGGTGGAGCATGAATGTCTGAGGCTTGAGTACAGGCTGTGAGTGGGGGTGAGGACGCTACTGTTATGATTCCTTGTGCGAAAAATAGCCACATAATTTGGAAACAAAAAGAGCAATAACCATTATTATTATGATACAATTACAAGATCGATGCGATGATGGTCATGGTCATGGTGGTGCTATATGGGGACTTATGTTCTCGTTGAAATTTAGAAAGAGAATCGTAGGAAAAAACAATCCCCTTATAATTAATCCAACAGCTGTGCACTTGACCCACATACTCGTACACCACTGGCTATTGGCTATAGTTGTTGATAGATAGATCATAGATGGTTAAGTTCATTCACAGAATCAAAGAATAGAGTGACCATTTGACATGACCCGGATACTCAAAACTAGGGACGGAACCAGCTATGTATTGTTTGTCCCTCACTTAAATTACTTGATTAAGAATTTAAATGTTCAACCAACCCAACAACACTGTCGTCAGCTGATTTGAAGCTTGGTGAGTGAGTATTGGAATTAACTAGTTCATGTCCTTGTAAAATCATACTGGAGCCCAAGTAGGCTCACTGTTCTTTAAAGCAAATATGGTAAAACACAAATAAATCTCACAAGGTAATGTTCAAATTTTGAAATATGTTATCAGAGTACCGATCTGACCCGTACTATTTTATATGTTTGCATATTTGTTGATCGGATTTGAATTTGATTTTTTTGAACCCTAGTCGCCGTCCCTGTGGCTGTGGATTAAAGCCTCAAATTTGATTTTTTTTTTTTGAATTCATCAATTCTTGTTCTTGTGATGATTACAAAAGGGTAAAGTTGTGATAAATTAACTGGTTAAGTACTTGAGGTCTAGATGATCTTGTTAATTTCGTTACTCTATTCATTCATAGGTTAAGATTGCAGGTTATAACAATCAAATTCTGATAATGTAAATTACATTGGTACTTGTCCCTCAAACTGTAACATTAATATGTTTCATACATTAGATTACTGACTCTACCCGTTCCTCGTTGGTTAGAGTTGTGACTTGTGCAGTACCTTCCATGGCCAAGTCCACATTGATTGAGTGGGTTCGAATCACATCAACGATAGCAAGCTAACCTCTAAAAAGATCAGTTTTGGACACTCTCACACACCATCTGCTACTGCACGTAGTTGCACAATTTTTTCAGGATACTCAAACCAAATCAACTTCCCCTCTCTCCAGAAATGGCTTTATTTGTTCATACCGTATGAAGCATAGATCGTCTTTCTCCATGAAAAGGGGTTCGTTGCTGATACATGAGATATTTAGGTTAGTTAGAACTCACCAAACCAATCTGACGTTTTTTTCTTCTTCTTTTAAGAGCAAAAGGAGCATGCCAAGATTAACAGATTGATTTACCCGTCTTCTAGGTGGATAGGTCCTACAAATCCCTTGCTCCTGCAGACGACAAAAGTGTCCACTGGTGGCTCAGGGACTGCATATAAAACACATGCAGATCATATATTAATACTTGAAGTTGTCAAAACCAGAATATAAAAAAAACTCAAGTTGATGTGTGTAGGCCTTAAGATGTTTATCCAAATCAAACAGCTGCAATAATAAAGGAGCAATCTGCTGAAATATGCAGTTTTTAACAGTATATCTATACGACTTAAAATGACTAAGGCTCAGATATGAGAAGTTATGAGCCACTCCTTAATCCAGATAGCAACATACAGACCAATATTATAGGAGCATGATAAAGAAGAAAAAGAATGGTTAAATACCCATGTCATCCTCTTCACTTGTTATGGACTGTTTGAGTATGGACCTGTAATTTTCAGGCAATTTTGATAGTACACTTTCTTCAAGATGTTTTTCTATATCATCTGTACACCTGTGATGACAATCAATTTTAGAAACAATTGGCAATGTCATTGTATATGGCAGAGCAAGGTAAAACTGAATTACAAATACGGTCCACACCTTCTGGCAAACTCTTTTTCCCGTGGTGAAAGCCGGTTCCAGAGTTCAGTTTTTAAGATGTGGAACATGTACTTCTCAATCTAGAATACAAAATAAGCTACGATAAAAAAACAAAATACAATATTTGAACAGCCCAAACATACATGTGTATCAAGAGAGAGGACAAACAGAACAAGGTTCTGGCATCATTTAATCGTCTTCTTAACCCAAAACAATCCTATTGCACTTCCATTGCCTACAATGATTTTTATCTTCATATTCTCATTTATAGACAATCAAACAAACTATACAGACACATAAAATCCAGAGAGCAAATAAAAAATTGCAGGAAATAAGTAATTGCTAACCTTTTGAAGGCGAATACGAAGATATGATCTCAACAGAAACTGAGTTCTATCCAAGTCCATCTGATACATAGACAGAATCAGGGGATCAACACCATCCTTTGTAGATATCTCCACATTCTCTTCCTGTTAATAAACAGTGAATGGTTGTCAACTTAATAAAGAAAAAGGAACAGTTACCCTTAACTTAGAATTGGCACGGGAGCAACTGCTAAGCTGGGATCTTACAAGGAGATGTCTCTCTATCATAACAATCCAGGACATATGATGTTCTTGTTCATAACGTATTAGCAGTTACTCTTTCAATTTCAAAACATGTAGCCTCCTTGATTTTTGTCGAAAATCAATAATTACTAGAGTTAGTGCTCCACTTTCACACCATGTTCCCCACAAGTTTTCACTCACTAAGAGCATGTACAATGGTAGCCTCTTATGAGAGGTTGCCTAAATCTGTTAATTCTGTTAGGCAGAAACAGGAGGCAACCAGGCTGCCCACAATAAGAGAGGTTGCCAGAATCTGTTAGTTTGCTTATTTTGTTAATCATCAATGTTCAAATCACTAGTTTACCATTTAAGACAGTTACAATGCACAATTTCTAAACGGACTACGAGCAAGATATGTAATTTTAAACCACCATCGCTACCTGGAATTGGTAATCAAGCTAACCTACACATTTTAACATTCAGAAGGCAGATCTTGAGTAACATGTATTTCCTCTAAACTCATAAGGTAAAGGAAGGAGAATCATAAAGTTCAAAATTAGTTCACAAGAGACTTCTCTATCTTCAATCAGTTCAGTACTTGAAAATTAGGATAAATAGTTCAACCAACTTCAATTCCATGGAATAAAATTTCAGTATAATTAATCAAATTTGGTCTTTAGATTAATGGGAAAAAACATTGAGACGAAATCCATAGCAATCCCCACCAAAATTTAGTAAAAGAAGCATCTTCTGGAAAACCCCAAATCACAACATAGACAAAAATGAAAAGAAAGGGTAGGGCTTTGGGCGTACCACCAAGCGGATTTGTTCCAAGGCTCTCTGGACCAAATCGGCCTCAAATCGGAGGATCTCAGGAGCGGCTTTCTCGTTACGCCAAGCTATCTTCAGCAGCTCCACGTCGGTCGTGGAGATCAACGTCTCATAATCATCCATCTGTGACGCCGAGCCTCCTGAACCCGAAGCCATTGAACCAACCTAAGAGTAATTTTTTCTTGGTCAGATTAGATGAGTAACATAACTAGTTGAAGTGGATGAGTAAGTGCTTTTGGAAAAACAAAGATAAAATAATGTACTACCTCGAAACAGTATGTAAGTAGTGAACATAACTACAAATTCTAACCTTTAGGTCGTCAAAGTTCTCACTCAAGATCGAAATCATATGAATAAAAAATTGTGCATTCTTGTTTCACATGGTTCTCCAGTGGTTATAAAATTCTTTAATAAAAAGGAAAACAATAATTCTAAGTTGGATGAATAATGTCCTAATAAACTGGAGACGTCAATCTCAAAGATTATCACTTTCATCCATAAAGCAGTTAGCAATGCTAGTACAGTTTTTCAGCAGACCTGTATATACAATATGTATCTAGCAGACGAATCACTTGTAATCTTCAGTAACTCAACTATTAAACTACCCTAATCCCACCATTCCGTCTATCACTCTCTTCTTTTAACAAGGGTAGCAGCAAACTTACCAAGTACATCTACTGTACCAGAATTATCACCTATAGCTTTAATATATACAGCATCACATATGAATGTAACCAAAATTGAATAATCTACCATCCGGACTAGGGGATTGTCATGACAAATTAACCCAATTTGATGCATTACGTCCTACCTGATCACTCATTGAATATTTGTCCAGGTGCCTTCTATGTCAATAGGGATGCCCATATCAGAGTAAACTATTTGCATAATTTCATATTTGATCATGAAATTACAAACAAACGTTGCAGTAAACACTGGAATTACTTCAATTCTGCCCCCTCAATACCAAGGTTTAAAAAGGCGGAAACGGAAACCCATGCGTTTTCCTTCCGCCTCACAAGGAATAAGCCTTAAGGCGAGGCGAACCGAGGCATAAGCTTCAATAATAAAAATAAAATATTCATAAAATGTTATATAATCTAGTTCAAACAACACATAATTTCATAGCAAATCCATCAAATTAGGAATTGCAAGTCTTAAATTCATAACATTCATAAAATTAGCAACTCATAAAAAATTCATACAATTAGGACTTATAAGACTTAAATTCATAACATTCATCCCTTAGCAACTCACAAGGGCACATTTCGGCAATTCCCCCCAATACCTATTCCAATATGAGCAAGTCTCTATTCCAATATCTATTACAGTCTGTCTTCCAATTCACAATCTGTCCTAAGTGAGCAAGCTTCTGTGATTAAAGCATTCCAATTCCCATTCAATAATCAATACTGCTATCATAGAATTCCACATTCAATAATCAATACTGCAAACACAACAAACGAGAATCAATACTGTTACTACATTGAATTGTACCGCAAAAAAGCAGGCATTAGAAGATGCAGACACAAATGAGGGTTTAATTTCGAAACTCATCTGCTCTAGAGTCCAAAACGCAGCAAAAACAAAAGGAGATTTTACGAAACCAGAGAAAAGCTATATCGACCTCCAGATTGAGGACACCAAGAACGAATTAGAAGGAGTGAAGGCCTGAGAACATATTAAAAACCATTGGATGATTCATTGGTGCCAGAAATAAGAAGATTACCTGAGCTCGGCCGGCGACAGAGATGAGGTCTGGTACTGATATCAGACGAGCAAGAAGGAAATCGCAGACTGCGGTTAGGGCCTTTTTAAAATTTGAGATTTTTAGCTGGTTTAGTTATTCCCATTTTTTATTTTATTTTCGGAGAACTCAATTATTGAGAATAATTACGTGCCTTTTTAAAATTTGAGATGTTTAAATGGTTTAATCATTCTCATATATTTTTTCTTTTAATTTCAGATAACTCAATTTATTAAGATTAATTATATTCCGATCTAATTAAAAGTCATTTCATATTATTTTACCTAAAGTTTCTAAAAGCTAAAAAAAACGTTTAAACAGAGTAAAAACAACTAAAGGAACACATGTATCATCAATTGTTAGCTCTCCTGTGAGATCTTTGTCGCAGTCTTTATGGTTTGTTCCTCTCTTTTCGGTTCTTCTCTCTATCTTCATCGTAGCCACCATAACAATGATCTTCCTCCCACCCATATGTCATCAACACCACCCTTGTTGATCTTTCTCCTTCTCCGCGGTATCGCCCGTCACCCCATCACTATGGTGTTCCGCTATCCCACAACCGCATGCGGTTGAGCCCCACCACCTCCTCTTACGTCGCTGCCGTTCTCATCCACTATCGTCCACGACCGATCACTATCACCTCAACCTCCACCGCCAACGCTACCATTACCACCTCCTCCGCTGCTATCAGAGCCGTCACCGTCCTTGCCTTCTTTTTCATCAGAGTCTTTGCCTCCTCCTCCTGCGCCGCTTCCGCTGCATGTTCCTACCTCTCTGGTATGGATCGACTGAGATCACACATCTCCTCAGTTGCTCGACGATCGTTCAAGATCAACGATGGCCCGAACCAGGGCCCGAGGTTGGGACTGTAATGTACCCGATTTATCACGGAATCCGTGCAGAGGCGCTCCAACCCTATCCGCTGGATCGGGACCCTGACATCTCGATAGAAGTCAGGGAAACTGAAATCAACAGCTGCTCCTGCCGGCTTACTTGACACCCCACCTCGTCACCGAGTAATTGGAATCCGACGACCGCATCACCACACCAGGTACCCGCAACGAGTCACCCGAGTCACACAAATCACAAACCTCAGCCCCAGTCACCATCTGAACCACTATAACACTATAAAGCAACCCTCAAATCGCTGCATAATTTGATTACATCAAGAACTTTATCACTCTAAAACAGTACAAAATCCTAACCATCATAAAATCGACATAAGAACATCAACGTTTCCCATAAAACCCTGTCCGCCATGAAAGCCATCACTAGTATTTTTAGCGCCCCACTTTCATTAGCCTGTAATAAAGAGCTCAATACGTCTCATCTCTTTTTAAAATCCCGAATCTTAGTGGATTAGATTAGACGAACTATGATTTTGTGTACTTCTCTCTAACTAAAAAAAAAGTTAACTTTTTAGCATAAGGCCATCATTAGTTGAATTCGAATGTAAAAAAC
Organism: Erodium trifolium; assembly: GCA_036897425.1. NCBI lineage: Eukaryota > Viridiplantae > Streptophyta > Magnoliopsida > Geraniales > Geraniaceae > Erodium > Erodium trifolium. The sequence continues at coordinate 6,829 of JAYMTN010000248.1, forward strand.
AAACTGATGAAAAATCAAAACAGGCGGATCAGAATAGGGCGCGAATCGAATTTGGAGGGAAAACAGATTTGCAGAAACGGTCCAAATTCAAGCTCCAGGTTCAAAACCTGACCTGATCAGTGAAGTTCGAGAGCTTCAGTTAAGATCCGCCACCATCATCGACATCACGGCACCTATGTTCTTCGGCGGCCGTTCCAACATGTAATTCAGGTTTGCGTCACTTCAATTGTTCAATCCATTTTCAAAATTCTTTGCGAAGAATTCGAAATTCTTTTATGAACCAAAAGCAACCCGAGGACGGATACGATAAATTTTCAGGAATTTCTGGCTGAATTTTCCCGATCCTATGAAATGATACAAAAACTCGGTTGTGATAATTTGGGTGTGAAATTGCCATCAATGTGTTCGATGAAATGTCTTAAAGAAAATTGTGCTTGTTGTCATTGTTAGTTCTATTGCTTGCAGTTGTTTTGTTCACGTTTTGCTTGAAATGAAAACAAGTAGAAGGAATTGAAGAGAACAACATGCAAACTATTCCAACTCATCAATGCTTATGAGGTTTGAGATAGCTGATTCTCTGGGAACTGTTCATGTTAATCTCACTCATTATTCTCTGTAAAAGATATTATTTTGGGCCTATGTGAATATAACCAGTTTAGCACATTTCAGGTCAAAGAAAATAAGCAAGTAGCTAAGGCTCTATTTGATTATATGTGTGTGTATGGGAATGGGAGTCATTTGCACTACTTATGTGTAAGTTAGAGAAGATGCAAACTTATTTCAACCCACATGTCTATTCTCGTTGACTCACGTCCCCTAAATTGCATACTCGTTCTCATTTCAGAACATGGAAATTGAAATAAGGTTAGGTGAGGAAAGGGAGTAAAAATGAGGAGTAATACCTCTTAAATTGCACACAAATTAAAGGTGATTCTCATTCCTAAACCCTAATCCAAATGCACCTAAAGTTGTTAGATAAATGATTGAGACCCATGTGGAGATGGGGACTTATTAATAGACTGGTAAAGGGGCTAGCTACTCAGTATGGTAACTTGGCCTAATTTCTTCAAACTTCTCAGTTGAATTTTGTGCAAAGAGGGTAAACAAAACAAATTCTGATTGTCAACAGCTTGACCATGTGCATCTAACAAGGCGTCTGGAAATCTAATTACCCCCAAAACTGTATTATTTTGACTGAAAGTGATGATTGCAATTGTGACTTGATAGGCCGGAAGAATACCTTAAGGTTCTCACTATGCTACTGATGCAACCAAGACACTGCATTTGTGTTGGTTGCATCTGATAGCCAACAGCTTATCCTTATGGATTTAGCTAGGTATATTGGAATCTTATTGCCCACAAATAAATCATTTAAGGGTACTTCTGAGAGAACTGGATTTTCAAACATGTCGTAGTGGTACAAATACTAGGAAGTCAAGAAACAGCATGCCTAAGAAAAATGATGAGGATGAAACTAGGTATCCTCGTCTTTTGTGTATTGCGTAGAAGTTTAAGGTGTGCAGAAGTATATGTAATCATTGTGAACCGTGTATTAACTAATAAAACAGAGGTCTATACAGAGTTAAATATGAAACTGGGCATCCTGTAATAGATCAGATGTTGAGTCTGTACTGTGTCTATTTATGATCTAGAATGGGCTGTTTGTGATGGTATTTCCTTTGGCCTGAGTATTATAATGTTCTTGCACTCTTCCATTCTTCATATGTTCATATTCATCCTTGCCTTCAAACACATATCAAGCTACAAGCGGTTCCACGATCAATACATCAGGGAAAAACTAGTGCAAGATTAATTTATGTTTTTAGTTCTTATTGGGAAAACTCAATCACATAAGGGTGTGTATTGAAGTTACATGTCATCATAATGATGTATAGGAGTCTTCTTGTGAAATGAAACAATGAATCGAAGCTAGAGATAGTAAGCTCTCTGTCCCATGATAGAAGATAAACTCTGATACATTTTATTTGATTCAATGGAAAATTAGGCATTCTCAACGCAGCATACAATACATACAACATATTTGCAGTAAGTAAAAAATAACTATACTCAGTAACTTTCTCTTAATAGATTTATGTGCATCTTTGGATTTTGAAGTACCAGTAACTTTTGGGGTATATATACACTATGGCATGTCCTCTGTCCCAAAATGAGACTCATTTTATTGATGGAAATTTCTTTGACCAGGTGTTGTAGGACAAGTTGGAAGTTTAAGAAGTATCACGGGTTTTATTTGTCCGGGTTGAATTCAGCAAACTTTCTAGCTGCCGTGCAGCCACGTTGCATATCATGTTTTACTTCCAAGGTACTTGTTCTCTTTAGGTATTTAATTTGTAGTTATGTAGTAGATGGAACCTGCGAATTTTGGTTCAATTTTGGGATGGACTGTGGATTTGTACGATTCAGTTTTTAGGAGTGTGAAACCCTTGAGTGTTGAAAGGCTCAAAGGCCATCATTTGATCAGTCTGATTTCAGCCTAGTTGAGGATAACCTTACTTAGCACTTCCTTTTTCTAAGCTGGAGAAAGTAATTAGCTTGGTTTGGAGAGATTATTGTAAAAGTTAATCATATAAATACAAATGCTTTAGGTGAACTGTCGTGGAATTGTATTACTAAAAAAAATCTTAGAGTATTGTATTATATGAAAATGATATTGGAGTAACTAATTTGTTAAGAAATACAACATTAATCGCCGATCTTATCCTCCCTTGGACTTGGATTTCAATCTTTCTACAAAACCCTGAGATTCTTAGTTGAAAATTGTGTTCCTATGAATGACTTCAATGGATTTAGCCACATGTTCTAATTCAAGAGAGTGCTGCATAAATAGATGATTGTTAAAAGATATGTAGTGAGATTTTGCTGGTCAACTTTTATCCGAACTTTTTTCTGCCATGCTATGATATGTTTTTCTTACCGCGGTCTTTGCTTTCCTAACCTCTTTGAATTCAACCTACTGAAACTTGTTAAGATGCATTACCACTTTACATAATCACAATTTTGGAAGTGTGTGAATGTAAACACCAAAATGTCATCATTAGTCAGCAAAGAAAATAGGCTAAAACCAACCTAATTGTCAATTCCAATTAACGACCTTTCCTTGGAACTATTACTTATATGTTTTTAGCAAAAGTTGACGATGTGCAAGCAATTTTCAGGTTCGGATCAGCTAGTGAAACGTTTTTGGACCATAGCCATTGGCTCAACTCAACCAAGCAGGTACGACCTTCTCTTTACTCCTTTCATGTCCAAAGCCATGATAATGAATAGCTTTTTCAGAACTGTACAATGTGCACTTAAAAGCAACCATTAAAAGTAAAAAAAAAAAAAAAAAAACTTTGAATCTGAAGAAATATGAAAATTATTCATTTCCTTGGATCTTCTTATCTTCTTGGACTTCCTATCCTTATTTTCAACATTAATTACATGCCCACCCCACCAAAAGCTTTTGCTTATTTGGGACTCCAATGAATACTTTTTTGTATTAATGGTCGACTTCCACTAGGAGCATTTAATGTTCTAATTTAGTGTGAAGATTAAATAGAGATAAGCTTGACCCAGGTCCCAGAGTAATTATGATTTGTTTTTGTCAATGGCTTTCTGTGACATTAAACAAATGAGATTGGAATAAAACTATATTCTACAAGTGTTTCTGGTGAGTTTGGCATTCCAATAAACTTCATTCAACTATTTCCGTGCTAGTGTTTGGTTGCTGTTTGACTACTTCTTGCTCATTTACGTGTGCACATTATTGCATATTTGGCCTCTTATGCTTTATACCATTACTTTTTTTCCAGTGCAAAAATGGAATAAATTCAAATATGAACACTTCAACACTATAGGAATACTTTTATGTAAAGCACGAAATAACAATATGTAGTTTTCACGAATCATTGATCGTCCACACACCTTGAATTAACGGATCATTAACGTTTACTTGGGCGATTTTTACTTTTATTTTTCGGGTAATTGTCAAAACTACCCGAAAGTAGTGTTTATGGCTAAAAAAATATCTTATCTTTTGTCACTTTTAAGGTGCACGAAGTATTGTCCACCGTAGTATGTTAGAAAATTGTAATTGCTCACAAACTATTAAATGCATTATGAATCGCTCACAAAACTATTGGATGCATTACGAATTGCTCACAAATTTACTGCAAAATGACGAGTGTTAACAAAAATGATAAGCCGAAGCTATAATCCTTTGTTTCCCACAAAACGACGGTGGACAATATTTTGTGCACCTTAAAAGCGTGGACAAAAGATAAGACTTTTTCCTGACGGTAGACAATATTTTAGGGTAAGTTTGACAATCCACCCTTGTATTTTGTCTACTAAAGCTATTACATGTGTGTATAAAAATGTAAGCATTTCATCAAACAGGCCAGTAAGGCAAGCTTTGCCTTTTTATCATGTTCCTTGGACAGTTTTGCATCTTTTGAGGTATAAATGTTTGCTTATGAAGATGGGGTTAATTATGGGGAGTCCTAGTTGAGGGATTTGCCTCAAAGACAACGCATTGGAGGGGCAGCATTTAAGGGCATGCACCCCTACAGACCATAGAGGTCCTATTTGCATTAATACAAAATATTATAAATAATATACAATATGATTTGTTTATTTAAATTTTTTGAGGAAGATATGATTTGTTTAGTCGCTGCGTTGTTGCCCAACTTGCATTGCCATCCTACTATTTTGTAATCTGCATGGACTTTTCTTCCTTGGAACCTTTCGGGTCTCATTTGGTTCTGTTTGTTCACCAAGAAAAATATTTAATCATATACAAATATAATGTGTGTGATTTGCCAAAATTGATGGTTCCTTTCCATTCTACTAATACAGATGTGGACTACTCCTTTGCAAATTGGTTTGCCGTGGGTCCTCCTTCAATTCGTTTTACACCACATATCCGTTATATATTCGGTTTTTATTATATTTGAGTTTTTTTTATCACGTTTTATTTATGTTTTATAATATATTTACGTATTCACATACGTTATATATATGGATAAAAATATAATTTTAAACATATTTTATACAGTGAAATAATCAAATAAGTATATTAGTACAAAACTCAATTGTATTTCTATTAAACATGTGCATTATTGTATTCTTTAAGAAACCCAATATTTATTACTATGTGATGATATATCGCTGTCTTATTGAGTATTTGTAGCTCAATTGTCATTTTAAATCTCTAAAACAGGGCCGAAGAGGTGGAGATTGCTTGGAGGGAAGAGCCATGGTATAGAAGAAAGCTGCGGAGGGGTCCCCCACCTGGCCTCAGTGGCCCAAACTCTTTCACAAAATGAATGTAAAGCTTCTTCTTGACTCCACTCTTGTGTGTTTTGGTAAAGTTTGGTGAAATCCGGTTCCGCGTAGGTCGCAATCCGCCACAGATTTACCATTATACCCTCACCTCCCACGCCAATTTACTCATTCACACGTAGACTACTAGTTTGAACCCACATAATATGTTACATGTTGAAATAGCCATTCATGGCCGCAGACGTAGTAATTGACCCAAAAAAAACTATAAGACGAGGACAGTATAGGACGGCGTATCCGTCCACGTGGCAATAAATCAACATCCCGATGGTGGGTCCTCCGCCCGGACAATCCACAACTGCCGTCACTTGCACCACCTCGTCTGTCTCGTTCTTATGTTTTAGTTTTAGTATAGTTTTCATTTCTCATTATATTATTTGTATAAATAACTATATTTGTTAATCATTTCATCATTGACGCTTCTTCTTCGTCTCCTTCCAACCAGATACACTTGGCTTCTCTCTTTCTATTCCTCTGAATCAACAGAAGCATAGAGGCACTAAAGTTTAAGTTCATTTTTTTTCTTCTCTATATCTGGGAAAAAGGTTAAGAAATCTCTGCTTTAGACAAGACAGTCCAATCAGGGCGAGCGAGGGGAGATATTGGTGAGGTATGGGGGCTTGCGTGTCGGCGCCTGAAGTGCGTGTCAGAGAGAAATCGAGGTTGTCTTCTTCGAAGACTACTAGTTCCGGTGGTGGTTACCGGAAGAGGATCAGGAGAGGGATCGGAAAAAGAGTGTGCTGCCGGTTGACAGCTGATGGGTCATTGGAGAGGGTCGTTGTGGACGCTGACCTCGGAACCTCCTGCCAGCCTGGCCGCTCCTTCACCAACCCGGCTTTCAGAGGTCTTCCCTCTCTCTCTTTCTCTGTTTCTGTCTTGAAAAAACAGAGGATTTTTTTCTGTTTTTTTTTTTTGGAAAATGAGTAATTGTGTTCAATTTGTTTTGCTTTTTCCTTTATTATGATGTTTTTTTCTTGAAGATGCCTTTTCTTTACAAGAGTTGAAATTGTTGCATTGTGTGGGCAGTTTCTTTACAAGGAAATGTTTTTATGTGGTTATGGATGGAAAATGTGTGCTCCATAGTTATCTTCTAGCCGTTTTGTTATAATTGGTATCAGGGTCAGCTGTGAAGAAAGTAACTGAAATCCGAATGGCGAAATTAGGGACATATTGGAGGACATCAACCAATTCGAATAAATGTACTTCAGTCGGGCTTTTGTGTTTGGATATAAGTCTAGGCCAAAGCTAATTTACGGTCCAAGAACATAAATTGTATTTTACAGATAGTGCTATGGCAGATGAAGAATTGATAATTCCAATAGGGTGCCTATACCTGAGACTGTCTTATTAGTGGCTTAGGACTATAGTACATTTGCTCCAGCCATGCCGGTCGGGGTCTAAAAACGATAGATGCAAAAGCTAAATTAAGGAAGCAGGTACGATGAAGTGTTGGACCTTCCCATGGGTAGCAGGATGTGCCTATTTTCATGAAATCAGTCTGTTCACATATTGTTTCTAGGATTACTTTTGCCTGCATATGCTAAAATGGAACAATAATATCTGTAACACGTTAGCTAGGCGATCTTGGGCCACATTGTGATTCTTAACATTCATGTAATCTTACTGCAAATATTGTTGCTTTCCCTTGAGTTAGAATCATTTAAATTTTCTTTGAGCTGTTGATGTAACTTTGTTATGATGCAATGGTATCATCAGGAAGTAACGAAGAGGCGTGGTTTGACTCAATTGCAATATTTGAATCTGACTGTGACGAGGATTTCCAGAGTGTTCAAGACGGTATGTCATGAGATGACAGTTTTCTGTTGCATTTCTAAAATTCAGCTTTTCTTCTCCTCTACTTTGAGTAATCAAACTTATTTGTTGATAAACTACGGATACATGTTTTATTTACAGATGCATTTTCTCTGAATGGTTTGGAAGGATCATCTATATCAGGTATTCCATTTCTCATAGAACCTTAAAATTGAAGCTTTCATGTTAAGTATCCAATGAAACTATACCAATCACATGCACTAACTGGGAGGTGATTCAGTAGTTGGTGAGGCTGCTAAGAGTTCAAATAGTCAGGCCTCAGAAGCTAGGCATCCCGTTTTTCTTGATGAAATCTCATCCTCTGTAGATGAAAGTGCCGCCAAGGGGGAAGGATTGCTGGATAATTGTTTGCCTTGTCTTGCTTCCACTGTCTCTTCAGTTGAGAAGAGAACATCGCTAATCTCTAGTCCTCCACATGGAAAGAAGAAGGCTACCAAACTTTCCTTTAGATTGAGGGATGGACATTCTAATTCCGCTTTACGTGAGTATTGCTATTATACACAAATTATATTAGGCATAAACTTGTTACATTGGGCATTTGTTACTTAAACTTATTCTGTTCCCGTTCTATTTCAGTGTCTTCAAAAATGCTATTGAAACGGCCTATAGCTGGGTCTCAAGTACCGTTTTGCCCAATAGAAAAGAAAATGTTTGACTGTTGGTCACATATTGAGCCAAGCTCTTTCAGAGTTCGGGGAAAAAACTATTTAAGGTAAATACCTTAGGAAGACAAGTATGTTCATACATATATACCTACATGTTGTGTTCTTAACCATGATTTCATTTTAGAGGTCAGACTAGTATAATAAGTAGCTTATTTCGTGTAATTAGAATTATTTCTCCATCTCATTGAGCAACATGTCTCTGGCAGGGACAAGAAGAAGGAGTTTGCTTCTAATTATGCTGCCTATTATCCATTTGGTGTTGATGTTTTCCTATCTCCGAGAAAAGTAGATCATATAGCTCGCTTTGTGGAACTCCCCGTAATTAGTCCTTCTCAGACACTTCCACCTATACTTGTTGTCAATGTTCAGGTACTCATCCACATTTTGATTCAGTGTTATTGCTTTCTACTGAGCACTGTAATCTGAGTTAGAATTTCAGCAATAATTTAATGCAGTTATATATTTTTCTGTGATGTTGTCGTCTTTATCATATTTCCTATGTTGACCTTTTTACGGGCTCTACAGATCCCACTGTATCCTGCTGCCATATTCCAGAATGAAATCGACGGAGAAGGAATAAATATTGTGTTATACTTTAAACTTTCAGACAATTATGCTAAGGAACTCCCATCACATTTTCAAGAAAGTATCAGAGTAAGATGTAACCTTTGTTATTTTGCTCTCGAATTTCAATGTTATAATCCTTATCATTTTTGTTGCTTCCATCTTTTTGAAACAGAGGATAATTGATGACGAAGTGGAAAAGGTCAAAGGTTTTCCTGTTGATGCAATTGTACCCTTCAGAGAAAGGATGAAGATATTGGGCCGTGTTGCGAACGTAGAAGATCTTATATTAAATTCGGCAGAGAGGAAGCTTATGCAGGCTTACAATGAAAAACCGGTTCTTTCGCGCCCTCAGCATGAGTTCTACTTGGTAAGTCTCTGTCAACAGTACCACATCATATCTATGATCATCTCTCAAGTTCTTTCATAGGCATGTACATCTCTATTTTGAAGTTCCTTTTAGGGGTTATTACATGTTGCAACCTTATACTTTGGACGAAAATCATGCATAATGTCGTAGCCTTCAACTTCTTTTCTGTATCACCGTCATTAAAACCGATGGTACCCGTCCATAAATCGGTAACATGCATGCCATCTTGCAATTCTTAAATTTTAAAACACATCATGTTGCAATCTTGAACTATCGTTTTTTTAAAGATTTGTCACTGTAGTAGGGGTAATTTAGTAATTTCATACGAAAAAAACTAATGCCGCTAGTAATGATGATACAAAAAAAGGTTCGAGATTGCAACATAAGGCGTTTACTTTAAACGGTTGCAACTTGCAACATGTAATTTCCCCTTTCTTTCAATACATGAACACCATGTTTATGATAGCATTTTGAGTGAGTTAACTCTGTTTCTGAAGTTGTTATTTGAGACCGTGTTTGCGTAATGATTCGTTAAAGCTTAGAAATAAATAACGACATGTACCTACATTTTATGTTTTGGTCACAAACTAATCAGAATGGTCATTTTCAATTCATCAGGGAGAGAATTACTTGGAGATTGATATAGATATGCATAGATTTAGTTATATATCCAGGAAAGGTTTCGAAGCATTCCTAGACAGGCTGAAGAATTGCATCCTGGACGTCGGCCTCACCATTCAGGCAAGTTATCTAATCTTCTTTGAAGTCTCGAGCTTTCGCACTTGATTACTTAGCTTAGAGTAGGATTCTTAGTTGTTGTTAATAAACTTTGTCTGCATTTTATGTATAATCAGGGGAACAAACCAGAGGAGTTACCGGAACAGATCTTGTGCTGTATACGGATCAATGGAATCGACTACACGAAGTACAATCAACTGGGGATACCTGAAGACAACCTTTGAATTTGCAAGTGCTAAAAGGAAATGTAAATAGTTTTGAGTTCATATATGACAAGTTTTCAATCTAACTTAAGTTTCTGTCATGTTGCGACTTTGTGAACAATTCTTTTTTTTTTCTGGGGAACACAACGAACGTCGCATAAAATGGTTAAATTTGAACTGAGCAAAAGCAGAGAGGTTGAAAATTTGAAGAGCATGACACCATGCTGTGTAGTAGTGTACAAAGAGGCCAGAGAAATGAAATGAGAACCATTCTCAACCTATGAAGATGATGTGACGACAAGCGGCTAAGATAGTGTTAGACATATATATCTTCCAAAACTTATCATGTCTTAACTTATTGTTTGGACCCAAAAGTCTTGACCGAGTCGAGCTCTATTTATCATTGAAACCTTTGTCAATTGCATCTCAACTCTCTACGTTGACAAATACGACCACTTGCACGTATTAACACTTATCCATAATCACAGCTAGCTAGATATTTCAGAAAAGCCAGCTGGTTGGAGATGAAATGGCTACTTATTACTCATTGCCCTCTTAATGAGTAACTTTATTTCCAATTTTTGAAATGTTAAAATTATTGATAAAAAAGAAAGGGAATGTATTACTATATTAATATATTGAAGCACTTGAACATCAAGCACCAATGGTCCAGTGGTAGAATAGTACCCTGCCACGGTACAGACCCGGGTTCGATTCCCGGCTGGTGCATCTTTTCCTCGGTTTCAGATGATCTCTGTCTCGGATCAGGTCGTTAAAGTCGGCGATCGATTAAGGAACAGTCACGTACGTTTCTCCTACTTAGGTAAACATTTATCCATTTTCACTGTTGAATTGAAATGTTGACTGCGTCCGCCATTTTATTTTGACTCATCCTTCCAAAAAGGGAAGTTCACGTGTACAAGAAGTAACATCGAAACCGGGAGATGAGATATAAAATGCCACGTAATACACACGTGCTTGTTCTCATACTCCACGCGCCGTCATTGTATAAAAAGGACTCAGAGAGACACAACAACAATCCATTCACTTTCATTCTTTCATTTCATCTTCCAAAAAAGATTTGATTTTTATTTTCCACAGAGAAGTTCAGAACCGGATTAATGGAGCTCTTCTACAACGCCAAGGCGGTGCGCCTCCGTAGCCACCACGACAAGTACATCCACGCCGAGGAAGACGAGGACTCCGTCACCCAGGACCGCAACGGCTCCTCCAAAACCGCCCATTGGACCGTCGAGTTCGTAACCGGTTCGGAATCCATAATCCGGCTCAAGAGCTGCTACGGCCGCTACCTAACCGCCTCGAACCAGCCCTTCCTCCTCGGCATGACCGGCCGCAAGATCCTCCAGACGCTACCAAAACGCCTCAATTCGTCCGTGGAGTGGGAGCCCGTCAGGCAAGGCTCTCAGGTCAAGCTCAAGACCCGTTACGGGAACTTCCTCCGAGCCAACGGTGGCTTGCCGCCGTGGCGCAACTCCCTCACCCACGACGTCCCCCACAGAACCGCCACGCAGAATTGGATCCTGTGGGACGTCGACATCGTCGAGATTCAGGTCCGATCTCCGGCGGCCAAGGTTCTGCCGCCGCCGGTTCCCCGTTCCGATTCCATGGGGTCTGATACTGATTCGAGCACGCTTTCGTTCCATTCCGCCGATTTCTCGTGCCACGAGGTGAGGACTCGCTTAATCTTGATTGACCCAATTCTTCGAGTCTCATAAAGTTCCCATCTTTATCTTCGTTTTCGGGATAACGTCTATTTTTACTCCAGTCAGAAAAGTTCTTTATACATCTAATCGTGCTACACTTTTTGTCATAAATCTTAACAAAAATATTGTATACGTCTACAAAAATAACAACCACGTGAAAAACTATTATTTTTTTTAATAAAATATCAACTTTATGTTAGGATCTGTGACAAAATACCACATTTTTGTTAGGATCTGTAACAAAAGGTGTAGTACAGTTAAAATGTATAAATGACATTTTCGATTAGGCTAGTAATGGACGTTTTCCCTTCTTTTTTTGTTTGTTACTGATTTCGTTGATCTTGATTTGATTTACAGAATGGAGACTCCTATACCAAGTCGGAGGGGAGGGTTGTGTACTACCATATTGCTGATGACAGTGGAGCTGTTGAGGGTGAGGAGATGGAGGGTTACTCGTTGACTTTTGATGGAAATGGGGTCGATGAGTTGACTCGGAAATTGGAGGAGGAGACAGGTTTGGGGGATATTATGGTGTGTTCTCGAAGCCCCTTCAACGCAAAGCTTTTTCCTCTACGG
>JAYMTN010000249.1:0-18832 GCA_036897425.1 Erodium trifolium
GTCGACGAGTAGTTATTGGCCTTTGAGCCTTTGTTTTGAAGACTATCAGTTTCATTTTTTCTAGGAGTTTTAAAGTTACGGTGGTTTTTTTTTTACCCCCGGCCTAACTCAGCCATTTTTTGGTGTTGGCCATCGACATGTCTGTTTCCTTTCAACTCCCCAAGTTGGTGGTCACGATGAGTTAAGAGGTTCTCTACAAGTCCTAGTTAGTTTTGGGACTGTCATGGGCGGAGTGTGGTGGTTGATGCGGGAGTTTTCTCATTTGTCTGACCCCATGTTGGGTTCTTGTTGGGTTGCTTTTAACGTTACTCTTGAGCTTCATATTTGAAAAATTAGAATTTTAGATCGTGTTTCGGGTATTTTATTTCATCCCTTGTTGGGTTTGATATATGTTTACTTCAAGGTTGTTAAATCAAGGTTATAAACTTGTTTATACCTTTGATAGGGTCTAGTTAAGTGGTATGAGGTGCCTTTCGGTATGCTTTTGTTTATATCTCTTGTGACAATATCAGTGGTTTGATTTTCTTCTTTTCGAATAAAAAAAATCTTTATTTTATTGCATCGCTGATAAAAAATGCTAGCTAATAGTAGCTCAACAAATTGTTAGACGAATCATTGTGAATGTGTACGTCAACCATCCTGTAGTGTCTGAAGAGGTTTTGTAAAGGCGTTATCCTTAAATTCATAAGGAAAAAAAAATGAGGAGACTGAATAGAGAGACATTTCACATTCATTGTGCATCAACAAGAGACGGTATTTTTGAACTTGAGGGGAAGCCTTGACTGCATGCACTAGTAGTGGAAGAATTGACTAACTGAATGGGAGTGACAATTTTCACGAGGAGATCATGATAATCTCCCAACAATCATGTTGCAAGCTATTTCCTCATGTGATATGTTGAGTTGCACGACATTAATGTGCATAATTGTTCACATATGTTCATTGAAGTGATGCGAGACGAACAACAAAACATAGACTCTGAGGTAAATGGTACTTGCTATGACTATCCTTACTAATTAGTTGATAGAATTTATCCTACGTATAGTTCTTTTGTTAAAACCATAACCCGCTCACTAGCAAGAAAATGCAAAGGAGGATGTGAAAAGGTCATTCAAAGTTCTTCTGGCGCCTTATGTTGGTGATGCCGAACCCGGTGTGCACGGAGGAGGATCTCTATAGCAAGGTGTTTCTTCCGAGGATCAGTCCGGTCCATGGAAGGATGCTCTACTCAAATCTCCAAAACGTCTGAGTCGGGTTCCGGTACATTTTTCAGATTATGTTACTGATAAGGTTTTTGGTAAGCTCCCACCCATTCAGAACATGTCCCAAAGAGTGATAGACCATTTGCAATCTTTTGACAGAAGCTTAGATGAAGCCCTCACGAATAAGGCTCGTGAAGGAAGGTCTAAACCCAGTTTGGTACCTCATACTCATAATACCAGGTCAAAGACCCGGGCCCTCAAGCAGAAGGATCCCAATAATCCGAGCTCGGAAAGCGAGTGGTATGAGGAAGATTAGGTTTTGTTTGGCCTAGTTTATTGGTAAGATATTTTCCCCGTTTCTCCTTCAAAGATTTTTGTAATCGTGGCGTGTGCTTTTGGCTTTCTCCTTTTTAGAGATCGACCTCCAATAAATTTTTCAGCGCTTATAAAAAAAAAAGTTATTCAGGCGCATCGGAATATCATTACTCGACCGAGTCGTGTGTGCAGTAGGAGAAACTTGATAGATATAATGTATATCTGCATTAGAGGTGAGCATATTAAATCAGAATTTGAGAAATTGACCGGAGATGATCGTTTATGTCACCGGTGACACTAGAATAGGAGAAGGATGAGGCGGCCCCGGTGATAAAAATAGACCACCAGGGGCTTCTTGATCGGTTGTGGATTATGGTGATAGGACACCATAAGTTACCTAGCGAACTAACACCGGAATGTGCATCCATACTCTACCATCTTTATAGGTCGTCATCGTCAAATTTTGTTGTAGACAAGAAACGGTTCTAAACGTAGAAGAAAGATACACCTCTTGGTCTTTCTTAGTTTTTAAAACCTAAGCCCAACTGTATTTACTACTTATGATATTCTATACTCCTGATACATAGTCAAGTCCATTCCTTAAACTTATTCCACAAGTTAAAACCCTATGTCTTCCACGCACTCCTCAATCGTCATTTTTGTCTTTCCTTACCTCTTTCATCTCTATCTTTTATTTTTCCTTTTCTGGGTTGCTTCACATTTGATCAACAAGATTGAGCAATGGGGTGAACTTACCAGATATTATAATTGTCACATCTCTCATATCCTTCGTGTTATTCTCTCTCATTTATTTTCCGCTCTTTCCTCCACATCTAACCAACAAGGTTTGGGAAGTTAATGAAATCACCAGATATGATTTCGGCCAGATCTAGGATTACTTTTGCTTCGTTTGATTTGTAGTTCGATTTACTAAAGCTCGATAAATTATTAGTAGGTCGTATGAATCGGGAACCGACATACATGTATATTGGTCGAGATCCGGTATTAGATTCTCGTCTCGCGCCGATGAGAGATCTCTAAAGACTGGGATTTCTAGTACATTGTTGGGACTAGGCTTAATGGTTGGTTAATAGACCGGAGCCCCATCCAAGCTTGCATCAATCTACACAACATGATTGTCAAACAAGGAGAATGATGAAATGGCACCATGAACATCATCACCGCCATGAAAACAAGGAAACATACCTAAATCAAAAACTTTGTGATAAATTTTGAGCAAGTCCAGAATGATAGACTTTAAAAGAAGTTGAAGGTCTATTTGTTTAACACATCTAGATCAACTTGGCGACAATGATGAGCAATTTAGATAAATGCAATTTGAAGTTTTGTGTTTAGTGGAATTCATAAGTGTTTTCTATTAATTGTATTTCATTACATTTTTCGTTACTGCACAAATATATACCATTAATTGTGTCGGCAATAAAATTTTCTCCTTCACATTACAATTTCAGATCCTATACCCGAACTTTGTCTGTATTTTCCCTTGAATCTCAAGCTCTTTCTTGCTCAACTATGAGACCATGATATCAACCTTGAATTTGGCATCGTGTCCTTCATGTTATTCTGTAAGAGTGCACACGTCGTAAACGATATTGTGTTTTTTGTGCGTTGCACATGCTCTTATTTCCACTCAAGCGTGTTGGAGTCTTATTGACGGTAACACATTTTACGACTATTCTATTCAATACCAGTCGTGTAATAAATGATATACGGTGTCATGTGATTGTTTTATCGGAGGATTGAAAATTCATTATTTCATCAATCCCATTATTTATCAGTTAAGTAAATAATTTTTTGGATTTTAAATTATTTATCATCAATTTGAACCATTTAGGAAAAACAAATCAATCTTCGAATTAACCTAAAAAGTTAAGAAATTGGTGTGTACCGTTTAATTTACAAATGAGAGAGACAATTTTCGTAAACAAAGTTAATATTCAAAATTGTTGTGTGAGAATCCCATCCGCATTGACAAGAGAGAAAAAAATAGTAACTAGTTTTCCTATCATATCAACAGCATATACTATACCAATGTAATAACTTTCTAAATAAATAGTGGGTGGAACAATTCAAGTGATTGATAGCTGCTGACAATTTATTTGATAAGTTGCAAAACTATTTGGACCCTCTGTAACTTAATAATTTGGGGGTAAACAAAGAACTGTTTTTCTCAGATAAATGGCGAAAATTCATACGAAAGAGGGTAGAAAATCAAAATGTCTCTCTCTGAGGAACCAAAGTTGAAATTTACTGTGCAGTATTTTTTTTATCACCGATCCCAATAAAATAAGCTACCTCCTCGTTCTCTATTCTCTATTCTCTATACTCTAGCACTGCACTTTTTCCCCTCCCTGTAAAAACCCCCTTATTGAAGTAAATAAATATAAAAGAGTGAGTGTATTAATAAAGATACTGTATGTAATGTAAGAGAGAGGTGGCACTGTGTATCTGTACTGTATGGATGAGCATGAGCATCACCATCATCAGACGGCCACCGATTGAAAAGAAAAGAAGAAGAGGCCATTGTTAACTTTATTGCAAGAGGAGGATCTCCCTCAATTTTATAATAAGTCTCATACGTCAAATCACTATCCCTTTTCCCCAAATACCCTCCACTCCCTTTTCGTCTATGCACAGTACACTCCTTTTCAACTCTACCCTCTACCAGACTTATTAATTAATTCACACTCCTTTATGGAAAGAACTAGTATCTTAATATGGTAATTAATTAGCCAATCAAGTCTCATTAACTACTCATGCATGCGATTAAATCTTATTTATTAAGTTTGACCAGTGAGTAAGTGTTATTATAGAGAGAAGAGACTCGGACGAAAGGCGGTGATGGTTGGATCCGGACTGAAAGAGTAAAAAAAGGGTAATGAGTGAATTAGTTAGTTACTGTTACTGTAGTTACTGTAGGGAGAGAAAAAGAAAGAAACAGATGTAACGTAACACTGAGCAGCAAGGCAGGGGGGCAGAGGAGGTCGTGTCTCCATCGAGCCGAGCCCCTTGTCTCCTTGTGCCGCGAAACCCGGACTCTACAGTCTCCCCCACCTACCTTTTATTGGGGTCCCTCTTCCACCATCCGACGGCTCAGATTCGTTCAGAGCCATGACGGTAGTCAGTTAGCAAGGGTCACGTCCACCCGCAGAGGGCAGAGCATGCATCAATCCGGACAAAAATACAAACACCTTAAAGTAACTGTGCCTCGTCTTTTTTTCCCATACTCTTCTTCATCTCCTACACTACTCTACTCTCTATTTATTACTTCTTCTTTTTTATTATTATTTATTTCTTTTCCCTTTTTCATTTATTTGACAATTAACAAATAAATAGAAAATGGAGAAACTATACGCTACAGCGCGGGGGTAGTGTACTTGCATTTATTTTACCTTTTTCCGTTGACCGTATACGAGGTGGGTACCACTTCCATCCCCCGATCAGATTATATTTCTTTTTGTTTTGCTTTTCCCTGTAATCAAATAATTTCTATATTTGCATTGGCAATAATGTGTGGTTTGGGTAAAATAAAAATAATGAAAGGGAGAAATGTAGGTAGCGAGGGGACCAGGAGGAAGAGAAATACCTAACCAGGCTGCGTAACACGTGGCTGATGTATTCCGCATCCCAATAATACTAATCCTGATCAGGTAGTATCGGCCCCACTCCTCTACCCGTGTACCTCACCCCAACCAGGGTCACTCACTCATGTAATTTACGGCGCTGATACCCTCCCTCGCGTGTCTACACCTCAAGTTCAACCCACACGTACGTTACATTGTTTTAGGCTAAACAAATCATTTGTAATCCCATTCAACCTTTGGAGACAAAGTTAGTATGGACCTAATTATGCTCATATTTTCTCTTCTCAAAACGTATGACTAATGAAATGTTTTCATTTGATTAGTTGTTAATATAGTCTTTTATATATTAAAAAAAACAACTTTGTAATTGTAGGAAAGATAAATAAATTAAAAAAAGTAAAGAAAAGGATAACTAACCCGGAAGTGCAGAAACAGAGTGTATGCCAGTCCACTCCACATCCACACCACTAGGCTCATCCCTTCTCCTACATTAATGAATGCACAGTCCAGTACAATACCTATACCTATAGCAAATAGCCACCCATTTCTTCTCTCTCTCTCTCTCTCCCATTCATATTATTTTTCATATACAACATCACAACACTGGAGTAGTAGTAGTACATATATTGCAATGAAATTGTGAGCAAGAAAAAAGAAGAGTATGAGTATTGAGTATTATTGAGTAGGAGGGTCGTTAATGGTGGTGAAATGAAACTGAAAGCGGAGTAGTAGCATTAGCATAGCACCGTCGGTCTCTCTCTTTAGCCTACGACACCAAATTCTTAAAACGACGTAAGCATCGGAACCCTCAAATCAATCTCTCTTCCTCCTCTCCTCTCCTCTGCCCTGCCTTTCGCTCGGACCATTCGCGTGCCCTCCTTTTTCGCCCATCTTCTCTCTCTCTCTCTCTCTCCAGTCTAATCAACACTCTCTTCTTCTACCTAGGCTTTTGGGTCTCTCTTTTTAACATAAAACCTTCACCCCTACCAGCTCCATCATACTCACTTCATCCCCTGAGATGCATCGGAGAAGAACCCCTCCACTGTGAAACGTAAGCCTCCTCTTTACTCAACCAAACGTCTCCGCTGCTCTTTTTTTTTTGCTGCTTTGTTTGTGTTCCTTGAGAGAATATGAATGTTCATTGGGATTGTTGTTTTGGGACCTGGGATGACTGAGCTTCACCATATTAAGTTTTTTATTTATAAAAAAACTCGTCTCTTTGAAAGCAAAACCATAGCCACGAGGAAGAATGGGAGGTTAGAAGATTCCTGTTTCATTTTTTCTCTGTTTGCCTAGGTCCTTTTCCACGTTTTTATGCTGTTGGCTACTAAAAAAAGGATTGTGCTCTTTAATTTGGAAAGTTCTTGGGTGACCCTAAACAGAAATACGGAGAATATGCCATTTCAAGGTCATTCTCAGGCTCAGCTATGGGCTTTAGAGCTGTTGTAGTTCTAGAGCCGATAGGTAGGTTTCCATTCCCTCATAGTGTAATGGAATGCTACGGTTGCATGTTAGTTTTGAGTTTTTTCACCATCTGTTTTAGGATGTTGTTGGGTCCATGGTTCTTGCTTTAAGATGTCCGTTCCTTCACTCTACTTGGGTAATTATGGTCTGTTAGAGCTACACATCAATCATTCTGATCATATTGATTTTGATTTTGATTTCTATGGCTATTCTGTGCTTATTTCTTGATTATGTTGGGTTGGTATTACTTTTTCGTTTTTCTTTAGCGCATTTAATCCATGATTTCTCTGCCTATTTTGCTTTCATTTTCCATTACTTTTCAAGTTGAACTATTTGACTATTTCAATACATATCTTTCTCAATACAATGTTTTACCTAGTATTATGCTTAGCAAATGGAGTTGGAAGTTGTTTCCTTCGCTTATTTTCATTTGATGCAGTCTCTTCAATGATGAGCTTGAACAATTTCCAATTTCAAATTCATCCACATCTTAATTCTTCCTAATTGCATAATTAACTTTGTATTATAGTGTTTTGCCTAAGATGCGTTTTTAGATTCTGCATATTATAGTTTGATCATCATGTGAGCTGTGAGGACGTTTTGACCTAACATTTGGAGGGTGCTCACTTCAACATTTGCCATCTTCTAGCTTATCTCATTGCAATGATCTAGCAATCAAGGTTGTGCATCAATTGCTCCTCTCCCTGATTGAGTACAACAGAGAAGATGTCAATTGTAAGCTTGGTAGATGAATTGTAGAATTTGCTAACCTTCCAAGCCATAATATAATACTTAGATTCTTTGAACGTTTGTCAATTTTATAATCAATAGAGTTGAGTACCTCTAATAGTCTAGAGGTTCTGCTTTGTTTTTCTTTAGATGATTCTATTTTTTTAATTATAGAGTTAAATGCTTTTGCCTCCCTGAACTTGAATTTTCCTAGTCAAGCCTCTAGTCTTATTTTCTTAATACTTAAACCTTTGGACTAATTTTTTTAATTAAGTGCCTAACTAAACAAATTGAAGGTACAGGGGTCACAAAACTACTTACCCTTCAATTAAATGTTTTGAGTAACGATTTGGCGCCCTCATCATTTACTCGTCTTATATTACATGAGAACTACCGCATTTTGTTATGTTACTGTTGCTCATAGCAATCTTCTAAGATTGTATGTATGCTATCTTCCAACCAGTTGGTTATACACTGATTTTGCTATCTTTTTATTTGATAGAGTAGTTGACTACTTGCAGATACATTATGAAGAGTTTAACTTCAAGGAAATGGGCAGTGATGTATACACCTGGAAATGAAGGAAAGACAGCGGTGGAGAAGTGAAGAGGACGCTTTATTACGTGCATACGTGAAACAATATGGGCCAAGGGAATGGAACCTCGTCTCACAGCGCATGAACACGCCCTTAAACAGAGACGCTAAGTCCTGTCTAGAAAGGTGGAAGAACTATCTCAAACCGGGCATCAAGAAAGGATCCCTCACAGAAGAGGAGCAGCGCCTAGTCATACGCCTGCAGGCAAAGCACGGTAACAAATGGAAAAAAATTGCAGCTGAAGTCCCCGGCCGTACTGCTAAGAGACTTGGCAAGTGGTGGGAAGTTTTCAAAGAGAAGCAGCAAAGAGAGCAGAAGGAGAACAACAAGAGTATCGAGCCGATTGACGAGAGCAAGTACGATCGAATTCTAGAGACCTTTGCAGAGAAGCTTGTGAAAGAGCGGCGACCTTCCCCAACATTTCTTATGGCTACTTCCAATGGGGGCTTTCTTCACAGTGATCCTCCATCCCCAAGAGTGCTCCCTCCATGGCTTTCTAACTCCAACGGTGCCTCTACTGTTAGGCCACCGTCACCTTCTGTAACGTTGAGTCTATCTCCTTCTACAGTGGCTGCCCCGCCTCCAATCCCATGGTTGCAGCCTGAGAGAGGAGCGAGTAACAACCCTTTTGGTTTAGGTAGTTTGGCAGCACCACAGGCACAGGGACCAGCCCCTGGGAGTGGAGAGAGTTCGGTGATATCAGAGTTGGTAGAGTGCTGCAGGGAATTGGAAGAAGGGCACAGGACATGGGCAGCACATAAGAAGGAAGCGGCCTGGAGGCTGAAGAGGGTCGAACTACAGCTGGAGTCAGAGAAGGCATGCAGGAGGAAGGAGAAAATGGAGGAGATAGAGGCAAAGGTGAAGGCTCTGAGGGAGGAGCAGAAGGCAAGCATGGATAGGATTGAAGCAGAGTATAGAGAACAGTTAGCTGGGCTGAGGAGGGACGCTGAAGCCAAGGATCAGAAACTGGCCGAGCAATGGGCTGCTAAGCACTTGCGCCTTACCAAGTTTCTCGAGCAGGTAGGAGTCCGACCCAGACATGCTGACCCCGCTGGCCGCTGATCTTCTTTCTTTTGCTCTTCTATTTATTATCTTTCAAACTTTATATCCTTTAATTTTCTGCGTTTTATATATGCTGTGTTCATTCTCTTCTGAAATTCTGATATAAATGCCAATTTATAATGAACCATCAACTCTTGTTCAATGTTCCAAAATCTCGTTTTGCTTAATAATGTTATGGTGTTCTTTCTGATACCTTGTTGCCTGCAAATTGTATGTTGGCTTCTATTTTCACCTGAATAAGAACCAGGCTATGCAACAGTGTAGCTTTATTTGCTAGTTTGAATCATCCTTTGAAGCCTTTGCATTGTTGAGTTCATTTGTTCAAAACCAGTGGGGGGAACATTTGAGTGGAGCTTGCATGCAAGAACTATCCTCCTTAATGGTGCTTTGCATTCTATAACTCCACAGTACCACAAAATATGTACAGAATCTCATAACATATAAAATTTCCTACTTCGATAAGGTTTTGGATTATTGATGTTATCAATTAAATGCATTGTAAACTATCATGTCAAATATTACTTTCATTTAATCAATTAAATTTCTTTATTTGCTTGATCATACAAATGGAATGTAGTTGGTAAGAGAAAATACACATCTAAAAGAAAATGAAAAATCAAGCAGACCATGAATGACCAAGGCAGCTATATAAAGATTTGGAATACAAACTGGGAGCAGAAACTAAATGAGCCAAAACAAAATGACAAAAAATCAGTGGAATTAGAAGTGTTACTTGCATTACACTTCTCATGGTGTGTTATTATAACCCTCTTTCTATCCCTAATGAACTGTATCCCCTTAATTACTTGGTTTAGAAAGTTTCCAATTATCCTTTCTGTAAAGAGGATGGTTCCTTCCTGTACAAGTAACAGTCTACTTGACCGAACAATTTTGTTTCCATCCTATCCTATGCTAAGGACAACATAAGCTTTTGTATACCTATTACCTCCCTGAAGATGTAAGATTCTGACTTCTAAGCTCTATCCATATAATTTCAAATCACCAGGAAATGATTTCTCTCCCACCTGAGCACAATCCTCCACCCTTTATCCCTGCACTACAGAAAATGAAAAAAAAAAAAACTATTAGAAATTGTAGAAACCAAAGCATCCTTGTTTACATGTTGTAAATGAGGGAAATCAAAAGGCAAATGGTCTCAAGTGCATAAATATAAATTTCACAAGTATGTTGCCCTCTCATGCTCAATTTCATTCATGAAGGGATCTAAAATATTAGGTTCACCTGTTCTAGCATATTGGATGGTGGTAATGAATAGTGGAGTGTGGATGCCCAAATTTTCTCAACAATGAATTTCCAAGCAATTCCATTCATTCCTAAGTACAAAATGCAAGGTGTGAGTAGTTCTAATAGCTACATGTGAGAACTTACAGTCAATTGGTCTTCAGTATTGCAACCAATTAACTTTTTCAAAGGAGTCATTACATTTTAACAATGTGAAAAAGCTTACTTTAAAATTCCAGATAACAATGATAAACATAACCTTTATTCTTTTCTTAAATGCATGTGCTCATATATACAACAAATATCAATTGGAATTACACCAATATTTCCCAACTTGATGACTTCATCCAAATCTGAAGTTACACTACACAATTTTTTAAAATCAAAATAAATTCTTCTATTGTAGGGGTAACTAATCCAAGCTAAGAGGAACAGAGGGGAATGAGGAAGTTTTTACATTCTCAATTTCTATATTGTCTAAGAAACTAAGGAATTCAGTAAATACGAAATAGTTATTTGGGTTCTAAGTCTTTTGGTAGAATTTTATTGCACAATGATAAACTTTATAAAGTATAACTGGAGCGAAATTAGAACTTACTTTTATACCCTTCACCCCTTTTTGGTTGCATGCAAACAATCTTCTGTAACTGGAGATCTGCCTATCATTGTTGATTCTGCATATTTGGTATTACATTCATGCTCGTCAAAAGCAAACTCAAGCTGCTTCTCCACAGTCTTCAATACAGCCGTTCGTTTGGTTCGTAATCGGTATGGAGGAGATAAATTAAAAGACTTAACAGTACACCCATCGATAATGAGACCATGAAAAGGACTCTTGCTTGCCCTTTCATCTAGAGACTCTGACTTCTTCAAACTTCCATATTGCAATTTGTCCTTTAATACTTCTTCAACTTCCATAATTCCATTTGGGATCCTATCCACAAGTGGTTCTCTCTTTCTCTTCCTTAATATAGAGGGAGTGTTTGGGAAGCTCCTAGCAGCATTTTTCAATATAGATTCAGGAGTTTGCATGTACAATCCACTGCTTTTCACAGAAGGTGGAGTGAATAAATTAACAGGTGAGGCAATTGAGCTAGAGTTGTTTTCATGCTGAACACAGCACATTTCTGAGCATGATGGAGGCTTGTAGTACAAAGAACCAAAGGACGGACTTTCATTCGGTAAAGGTGTTCCCGTAACTTGTTTTACATATAATTTACTATTACCAGCACAACCCTTGAACTTGGATACTGGCTCTGAATTGCTGCAGCTAACATCCAAATCAGACTCTGTCCTACACTCTAAACCTTCAGAATCGGCAGATTCATATGGTGTACTTGATGATGCACCCACATCTTGAAGCAGGGCTGAGGATTCTAATTGATCCTTGCTATCTACATCTGGCTTACATATATCTGCAGTTCCAGATGATGTCTGTGCGGTTGAATCTGATTCTCTATTTAAACAAGCAGACACTAGCTTACTTGTGCTGGATGTATTTGAATCTTTGGCATAATTTTGGAGACCATTCTTCACAACTGGTGGAAGTTTCCCAGTAGCTAGATAGAAGTCTAGTTTTTTCTTTAAAGAACTGTTCCAGTGATTCTTAATTGCATTATCAGTCCTGCACAATCAACAGTTAAATCACTTGAGAAAATTAAGCACACTTTATACATTCACTTCTTATTACAATTTACTGAATTTTTTTAGCCTCCTGGTATTTGGTTTTTAAATTTGGGGCTAAACCAATCAGATTAGCAAAACAATCTAACAAGAAAAACCTCAGGGATATCTATGAAACTGGGTGGGAGCAGGTTTGCAATATTTTAAACTCATTATAGATCTCAGTAAGAAGATATGTATAAGCAGTTGACATAGGTCTTATACAATGAGCATAAAAAATCATCCCACCTCATATTCCTTAAAACTAGAAGTCAAAGCTCAGTACACTGAGAGCTTTGGGGATCACCAGATTATAATTTTCAATTAATAATTTTATTGAGTTGAGACATTATATATCAAGTTTTGTAATCTCATTCTCTTGATAGAAGTTGAAGCTAAATAAGAATCAGTACCTTCCAGGTAAAACCTTAGCTATTTCAGCCCATTTATTCCCATGCACCTGATGAGCGTTCATGAGGGATAATTCCTCCTCCGAAGTCCATGCATCCTTCTTTATTCCTGGATTCAGGTGATTGTGCCACCTGAAAACATTACCAAAAGGGAAAAAGAATTAGCAACAGTGATTTGAGAAGCATATAAATAAACTAAACCATGAGAGTTTGGTTTTGAAGACTCATGTTATCATGATGGATAACAAAAAAAGGTTATAAGAAAAATATAGATCTAGATAGTCTTCATAAAATGCGCAAGTAGTAAGAAAATTTGAAATTAGATATATCTATTAATTGAATGACAAGTATAAGCACGCACTAAAAAGCTTGGTACATCAGATCAGCATTACAATGTTTCGATTTCAACGACAGAGATGAGGAACATATGATTAACACTAGTAATCATGAGTTGACATTCAAACAATTACCTTTCTCGACATTGTTTCCCGATCCGCCCTGGCAAAGACTTCGCTATGACAGACCATTTTGTGGGCCCGTATTTTCCCACCAATTCAGTGATTTTATCATCCTCCTATGAACCAAACGAGAAAAAATAATTTCTAAACTTGGACCATATGAACTAAGCAAGTAAACAGAAGTTTTAAACCTGAATCATAGTGGCTAAAGTAGACATTACATAGGAAAAGAAGTATATAACCAACCTCTTGAGTCCATGGTCCTTTAACAAGATCTGGATTAAGGACCTTCTGCCATCTGTGTAAGCATTGCACTTCAGACCTACCAGTAAAGAACTCAGCTGCACAGATATGCGATGGAATAAGACTATTTTCATGGATGTTAACAGAACATTGTTGAAGTGAGTACTTGATTAAAACAAACTTAGAAGTAATCATTCATTCAATTAATATATGTTGCCGTGTACAATCAGGATACCTTTTCAAAAGCTAATCAATTCATGGGTTCCAGGCTAATTCAAGTTATACTGTAACAAAGAAACCTCTTCTAATGTGGAAATGGCAATTATGCACAGTGATGAGTTTTCCTTATGGGCAATTTGCCAGTTCCTCTCCTTTATATTTTCCAAATGACCAAGAACTTTGTAGAATGCAAACTTCAGTAAATTAAATTGAACTCTATCTCAGCTACAAATCAGCATAGTTCTCAACTTTATAACAGTAGCATCAGTGAGTAGATATACCTATTTTCTTCCAACTTTTTGCCTTATAAACCGAGACAGCATTTCTCAGTGTCTCGTCCTGTAGTAGATCAAAGGGGATAAACGTAAGAAAGATACGATGAAAGGGAAAGCACAGGTAATAACAAAAGCAACAAAAAACGAAAATGAATGAGGACAAGCTCATCCAAGCTAAAGAAATGTCAACTCACTCAATTTGATATATTATAGACAACAGTAGTAACAAAAGCAACAAGATAAAATACATCTTCAAGTCATTCCAGAATAAATTGGTTTGTAGCTGACATATACCAATCCATCTCTTTGATATAAGGCAACCATGAACACGGAAATATATACTATTATATAGTAAATGCTTACAGGTACCCATTATGGAGCCAAAACATACTAACAGAGATAAGCAAATTATTCCAATGAACTAAAATGAAAATGAAAATAAGAAACGAACTAACCTCCTGTGGAGTCCAACCACCTTTTGCACGCCTAATAGGGCCAGTCGTTCTCCTGCAAAAGTCACACCTCTCATCGTTAACCCCCACATTGAAGTAGTTTACGACAATCATTAGCAATGTATGATACAAAAATCAATCTCCATTTGACATATAGTATCTTCAAGCACTTGGGGTACTAGTTTTGAGTTCAAATACTTATTGCTTCCTTCACAGAGCATTGAAGGCACAGAGTTAAAGCCTAATTCATAAAGAACACAGCCATACCAAAACAAAATTTGGCACCAATTTAAAGAAGTACCGATAAGATGGAGATGTTGTGACTGGGCTACAATTTCCTGGAGATTTGAGGCAAGGACTTTGATTACAGCCTTCTGATACAGTCGAGCTTGAAGCTGCAGTTGATTGCCTATTCTCAAGACAGCATAGCTCTGGTTTCACCTCAGTCATATCGAATGCTCAAAATCCTAACCCAAAAACACAAGGCAGATCCATAAGAAAACCATACAAACACAAGTACCCCTCAGAAAACAATATCATACCAACCAAAATCAATAAACAACTAAAACCCTAGAGATTCAATCTCACTGGGTACCAAAATAACCAAACTTGAACGACATAACAAGCCAAACCCAGATCTTAAAATGAGCAATCAGATAACAGAACAGATCGAGGAGAAGTAGAAATCAAAGACAAGAAGGCGCAATTCTAGGGCTTACAGTATGGAAACTAGAAGACCCAATAAATCTAACACGAATAATAGCTTCCCTGATGCTCAAGCAATTCAGATAAACGGTGACATGATCAAAGGGAACAAAATTGAATGAAAAAAGACCAGACTTTTCCACTGCACATACATACAAAAACATGTATTTCCGATTGCAGAAAGTGAACTGACCTCCGGTTGGCGGGAAGCGAAGTGGAGCAGCTCATGAAAGAGAAGAGACCCAAAGCTTCTTCGGCAACGAAACCTTCGTGAGAGAAAAAAACAGCTCTTTTTTGGTTCGTAATATCTCGCCCGTTGAAACAAATATAGCAGTAAAGAGGAAACTTTATTAAATTTCTATTTGTTTATGCGAATTCGTGCCCTTAACGGCTACGCAATCACCGACGTCTCCGTTTGCTACCGTTGGTGTGGCGTGTGCTCACGTGAGCCTTTAAACCCTATCGGCTGACGGACGTTTACCGTTTTATTTGTGAGTATTAACGTTAAGGTAACAACAAGTTTGAACCTTAAACGGTACACACAACACAACCCCGTTAAAACTCCAACTCCTCCTTGTCTAGTCTAGCTCACTATAATTCCACACCGTTGGATTTAACTAATTGAGATGGTTGATATAAAATAAGGACATGGAATATTGGTATTATTTTTCATTTTCAAAACACCATATCAAGATCCATTAAAATTGATAATAGGTTTGAATCTGAATAAGATTACCATTTTAAATTTGTAACAACATCATCAACTTGATTTAGTTTAAGCACTTGTTCCTATGATGTTGCTTAATTAAATGATGTGTGCTTGAATTTGGATATTTTACAAACCAACTTCAAATTTGAAATGCAATTAGGAAAAAAAAAGAAAAAAAATTATACATGTGAAAATGATTTTAGTTGAGGGTAGAGGGTACAAAAATATTGAGTCAAAGTCAATGCTTGTTATAATTGTCTTGATTGGGTCAATGATTCCTAGGCAAGTGTTATAGTATAAAATTCTAATTTTCAGACAGAGCTAATCCCATAATCAATTACTGAAGGGAGCTATTACTAACCATGCTCACTGAAAAGAATAATAAACAGAGAAAATCAATCCAACATAAATATTAGGGTCAAATTTAGATACATTTCTTTCTAGAATATAGGACAAGGTATAAGTAATCCATAGTTAATTGCAAAAAACCAAAAGCAGAGCACAAAGTGATCCTCAGTTCATTCACAACTGCACCAAAATGTCAACCCAAGAAACATTCATGTGTTACAAGAACCAAAAGAGCCCACATTAATCTGGTGTATCCTTGCCCTGGCTGAGCTCAGCGAACCTCAAGCCAACACGAATTGAAACCTTCATAAATTTCTCAGCACACGTGTTAACGCACGCGGCTTGGTTCTTGGTTAAGGCTTTTTGCCAGAAGGACTCAACACAGTCGCTATAACACCGCTCCACCACTGAATTATACAGCTTTAGACTGAAATCAAATTTCACAAGAAACAGAGGTTAACCAGAAATTAGAGACTTAAAACAACGGTAAAACAGTAAAGAACGACATGCTGACTGACGTTGTTTCTCTTGCTCATTTAGAAAATAGAAAACAAGTGATTCAGCACTCATTCATTCTAAAACATCAATAGAAGTTAGGAAAACTGATAGTGGCCAACATTCATTCTAAAACATGTTTTGTAAATAATAGAATCCAGACTATCATGCTAATTAATTGCATATATCCCGTAGCAGGTATAATGATCGTGACACAAATTAACCTTGACACAAACAATTGCTCTTATGTAATCTGAAATGCAACATCAGTAGAAGAGTTAGGAAAACTGTTAAAAAAAATAGAAGAGTTAGGAAACTAGTCCCAACCCTCCTCCATGATAGAGAAAACAAAATGAAATACAGTCCAATTAGCACTTTCCTCTACCAAATGCTACAAAAAGCTCAATTTTTTCGGGTTTCAGCACAAAGGCTTCAAAGCCCCAAAATCCAACATAGCTCCCATTCTCAGAAAGTTAGTATTTTTGGCATACAAAGCTAAAGAGTGACTGCTGATATGATAGTTACGGAACTGAAATTCATAAAAATTAACCCCACAATTACCCAACTTCGTGGGAGTTTCATATAGAAATTGAAAGATTTGATTTTTTTGAAAAGACAATTTATACTTGCCTCAGTGATTTAACAAAAGATCCAAACACTAATTAAAACCATTAAGCTTTGGTAGGATTACAATTGATCGGGAACTCTAAAAAAAGCAAGCGTGATTTGGATTGCGGAACAAAATGAAGAATGAGGAACTGAACCTATCGCCGATCTGGAGACGCTCGTTCATGACAGCCATTTTCTTTTTATCTTCTTCGGGGAGAGACTGCATCACGTTGGAGAGCGTATTGGGGTCCATCGACGATTCTTCGGCCGTATTTCCCCAAACCCTAAACCCTTTTTTTTGCGGCGGAGACTTGCTGAACAAACAACTTCCACTCCCACCATCACATATAGGGATAAAATGGTCAATAACACGTAGGATGCATATGAATGTAATTTCAAGGGAAATTTGTAGATAGTGTGTACCATATACTATGGTTAGTTTTTACATCATAATCTTATACAGTTTTTTTTCTTACATCATAACAGTTGAAGTTCTTAAGTTATTGTAATGTATCAAAATCTATTGAATTGGACATAGTCCGTTAACTAATCAGTATATGCTTAAAGGGCATAAATGCTTGAATATAACTCCTGAAGATACTCAAAGCTCCACTTGATCGCTGTTTGATCCAAGATGTCAGTCCGAATGACAATGACATCTTGAGCGCACACGTGTCATAATTTAAAAATAAGTATCGCGCGTTTATAGATAAGTGTCTTATGAACCTATTTTAAAGATACTTCTATTCCAAGCATCAGACTCGTTTAGGGGGTGTTTCCTAACTTGAATATACTTCTATCCAAAGAAATATGTTTGCTTCAGGAATTGTTCTAGGTTATGGAAACTTGGAGATTGGGTTAGATCGTGACTCTAAGGATTGAGAAACCCTAAGGAGCCACGACTATAATAGATGGAGCAACTATAAAAAGCAAAGGGGGTTGCCATTAGCTGCTGATCGTGATTCTGATCGTCATAGCCATTATTCTACCGATCATAGTTGGTTGTCGACATCTGTCGAAGCCATAGTTGTTACATGCATAACTATTGTAACTATCTCCCGTTCGTTGTTCTTTGTTCATGATTTCAGAGCTCTTAAGCGTGTTGGACTAACGTGCTGAGAGGTTGGATGAATTGAACAAAGAAGGACATATTTGAGCTCAAACTCTATTCATAACTAAATGAGAGATTGAGTTGTTTTGGGTTATGAACCGTGATTGTTGATTCATGAAGAACACCCTTGAAGAACAAGATCGCAGGGCTAAATCGAGACTGAAAGGCTCGAAAGAATCCAAGACTGAAGGGCTTGAAGAATGGGATCGCGTGAGGGGCTACGATTCAAGGGGAGCCCTTAGATAGGTTTGTCACTTTGTAATAAGTAGCATAAAGTTGAAGTGGATGATCTGATAACTTGTATGTTGACCAATTACTTGATAGTGAAAATCATTCCACTCGTAGAGTACCCCCAGACGTAGGTGATGATGCACCGAACTAGATAACAAACTTGCGTGTCTTTATTGTTTGTTCTTATTGCTTTATATTTATTCATAATCAAAGCTATAGAATAGAGGTTTCCTCAGTCCTTGCCTCTGAGGTCTCGTCCTTATGGGAACCCGATCTGGGGAATCAAAAGGAGGGGTCAGTAAAAATTTCAAATTCGGTTGCAGAAATCTGTCTCGGGGATCAGGTGATTTATCCACCGGTGTCAAAATACCAGAACAAGTGCAAAGACAAAGTGAACCGGCCAGCTCTGGAGGACCTCCACATTTCTTTTGCAGACACGGTTAAAATCCCAATTCAGACCTTCCGCAAGAATTATGTGAATGAAGTCGCAGAGGCAGACGTTTGAGAAACAACTCTAAAGCAGTGTGCCGTTTATATGAATCAAAACCTAGATCAATAAGCAGGGAACAAGAAATCAGAGCTCAACGGTGGAGTTTACAGAAAGCCATAAGCCACAAAGCCATGATTTATGATGATTCAATAGAAGAGTAATTAACATACTTTGTTTCGGAAGAAGAAGAAATTTGGAGTT
>JAYMTN010000250.1:0-18815 GCA_036897425.1 Erodium trifolium
TTGCAATTATCATAAAAGAGGGGTATAACTTACAAAAAGTGAAAACCTCAAAGTCAAAATACTTTTTTGCAGTAATCCCCAACATAAACTCACGTAATAGAGAAAATTATATTTAGGGACTTCTACCTTGAGGTCCAATATTAGATACAAGTAGTAGTATAATGGATTATAGGCATACAATATCAATATAACAGGTTTCATGCTTGATAGTTCATTATCAATTATGTAGCCCCATAGCTTATGCAAAGAAACTCTTTGGTATTATAATGAGAAAGCCATTACCCCATGCAAACATTGATGAACTGCTGAGTATCCCCAGATAAAGGAGCTCCACCACATAGCATAAACCGGATCTTTCCTCCAAGTTGTGCACGTATTTTTTTAAAGACAATTACATCCCACAACATGCTCTCCAGTCCCCAAGCTCCAAGCCAGCTTCCTTTTAGAGCTGCAAGTCGCCGGTTGTATCCTAGGTTGAATAGTTTCTTCACTAACCCTCCCTTCTCATCAACCTATCACATATAATAAACTAATAATTAGTTATGAAGAAGCTGATTCTCCAAGCACCTTTGTCTGACAAATGACAATGATCGGTAATTTCATGGGTTTCATTACACCTATGTTTACACGTTTTCCACCCAGCTAATTCTAAGTTCCGAATTCGCGTTGCAGCTACCTTAGGTTTCAAAAAAACATCACAGAGCTCTTTTTCACCAAAAAATGCTGAAATTGCCATTTGCCCTAGTCTAAAAAAATGCCTTTTTTTTTATTTTTCATCTTTCAAGGAGTCTTTTTACATCTATTCAACTGTTTTTGACATCTAATCAAAATGTTTTGGGTAGTTATGAAGTATTTTTTTAGATGATGGTCAAGGGCATTTTCTACCAAAAAGAGCCAGGTGATTTTTTAAAACCGTCAAAAAATTTGTACCCCTTTTTCAGACATTCTGAGTGGTAATAGGGGTGATCTTAGGCAGGGGGTCATTAGGCCTAGGGTGGCTGCTAAATGAATTTGGAATTTATGTGTAGCTAGGTGAAAAACGTGTGAACTTGGGTGTATCTAAATGTGATCAACCCTAATTTCATGAGAGAATCAAAAACAAGTGAAACTCGTTTCACACCTTTTTCAAGACTCCTTCCCGAATGCGATCCAATATTGCAGGAACGGCTGTCAGGAGAGTAGGCTTTAAGGCAGCAGCATCTCCGTTGGTTCCTTTCTTGACTTTACTAGAAGTGTCCGTTAGAGTCAGTGGTGAGCCATAACCAATTGAACATCCTCCGGCTAACATCACAGACTGAACGGCCACATAAATAACAAGATAAATTAATCCGATCCGAACAAATACTGTAAACAAGAAGAGTTGAAGCATGGAAGTACCTCAGCAGCAAGCTCAAAAACATGGGCTAAGGGCAAGTATGCCAAGTATACATCTTCGGTATTTAAGTTCGGGACAACTGGTATAACAGCTGCAGCAGTCGATACAATGTTGCCATGGGTGATCATGACCCCCTACATTACCATAAATTACTATAAGTTTAAGTGAAAAAGTGTCATTTTAGGTTTGAAAACTCGGGCTTTTGAAGGTGCAGATAGCAAACATAAATGAACACGTAAGTACATAATGTTGGGGAGAATTGGGCCTCACTAAGGAGTAACACACAACAAAAAGCCCATGATATACAATGTTACCGTAGAAAATACTTTATTACAAGATGGACTTGACCCAAAAGACTAAACACGTAAGTACATAATGTTGGGGAGAATCGGGCCTTACTGAAGGGGAACACACAACAAGAAGCCCATGATATACAGATTGGACACCCCACTTGACCCAAAAGACTAGCCTATCAAGTCATGGGTTCAAAGTTCATATTAACTCTTCTTTTATTTCTTAACTATCGATATGGGACTCTTGACACACATGCGAACTCACACTCCTAAGCCAAAGTTTTACCTTTTCAAGGTGTTCCCGGCCTTGGGAGATTATCCCGGCCCGCTTATCAAGAGATTCCACAGAACTAGGTCTAATACCAATGCAGGGGGGAACCGGGCGTAATTAAGGAGGAGCACACATCAAGAAGCCCATATGAGACTACAGACTCAGATGCAGAAACATACTTGTACATTTTATAGACAACATCCATACAAACATTGTGGATGAAATCATAGTCAGAGTCTTGGCTATAGAAGTATAACCAATATGTATTTGCCTTATCCCTAGAACATGCATAAACAGTAGACTTGGAAGATAGAATTAGCTCAATGCATGAACAAACCTTTGGTAAACCAGTACTGCCACTCGTATACATCACAACAGCAACACCATTCTTGTTTGGCAGTCTTGGACTAACCGGACTTTCTTTCCCTAGTTTCTCAGCTTCAGAGAAGGACGAAATTGTCCAGTTGCTCATACTTCCAGCAAGACTAGAAGTTTCATCATCCTCAAAGTAAACAACATTTTTGACAGTCTTTAAGCTCGAGGCTACTGCAATCAACTTTTTCAACTGTTTCGAGTCGCAGATAAGTGTTGCTACTTGGGTCTGTAAATAGTAAAACATCAAGTGAGGAATACATAATTGTAAGAGATGATCCATATTGGCTAATTAAATTAGGGCAAGTTCTGAATTACTCTACTATACACAGGAGGTCTTGGGATCGAGTTCTACATATACATATAAAGAAGGGAAAATCTCACTCAATTATCCCCAAGTTTAATAAGTTTTTGACAACCCTCTAAAGTTATTTCAGCCTCAATTTACCCCAATTCCGTTAACTTTTGGGTCTGAAATGTCGAAAATAACTCGTGAATAAAAAAAAGGTTATTTTTGTCATTCCACATCCAACATTGACGGAATTGGGGTAAATTGAGACTAAAAAACTTCTAAAACTTAGGGGTTGTTGATTATGAAAGGTGCATACTTAAGAGTAGCTGAGAGAGATAATCCCTATAAATAGTGTCAACCAAAATATACGTATAAATATTGCCTATCAAAATACATGTATGCATAATAGAATATGAACAGCTTCTTTCCCCACCTCATTAAGAGAGTGTATCAATGCCTCCTCGCCTAGAGAAGCATATATAGTTACAACAGTAATGTTCTGGCGGAAGCATCCCTGAAATTTCGAAAAAAAATAGTGTTCAATACCACCTGGGAACAACAAATCTAATCAAGAACAAGAAGAGATATACATAACCCAAACTATTTACCTGAAAGGCAATGAACCACTCTGCACGAGTCTCAGAAAAAATGGCGACACGGCTGTCCAAATCATGACCCAACTTAACAAGCCCAGAAGCAAAGTTGCAAGCACGATCAAATACACTTCCATATGACTCCCACTCATAATCCCCCAAGTGTAGCTTTTCAAACTTCCTCCCGTCGCTAGCAGAGACAAATTCCTTACTAATTACCTTCCTTGTCCCGAGACATTTGCGCTTCGAATTCTTCTTACAAGATTGCTCGAACATAGCAGCCATGGTTGTGGCCCCCGCCCAAGGAACCTCAACGAGGTTAGACACTCTAGCATTGCGCACAGTGTAACCTTCCTCACCACCAACGTCTACTACCGGAACCCCTCTTTGTTTCGCCTTTTTCTTTCCAAAGAAGAGAGTAGAAAGCAATACAGGAATGAGTATGGCTATGGTAATAGCACTACCGATTTCGATTGCTCCATAATCTCTCCAAACTGCAGAGAAATCACCAGCAGCCAACTTTTCGAGCAGCGGTGCCTTCAAGTAAGTTTCCTCAGAATCCCCCATTTTCGATACTTATGCAATGATGTATAGCAATCTATTCGAGAATAGATCGAATATTACCTGAAAACCCATTTATCATGTTGATAGGATTTAATGCATGCTTCCAAACAAAATGAAAATTGGAAAACAAAAAATTGAGCCAAAGCATGTGAAGAAAAATAGAGAAATAACACTACACAATATAATAGAAAAAAGGGAAAACGTTATTAACACCCCCTCGACGACCTTTGATTTGTAAAAACACACAGTAGAGGTGTTGTCATATCAGAAACACATGGTCACATTTCTCGTAAGTACAAAAAAAAAACACTGATTTCGTTAATTTTGGGTAGCGACGTCAAACCCCACGTGCAGATATGTGAAGTCACGAGCAAAAAAGGAGACCCAAAATAACGGAATCGATAGAAAATTAATGATTTCAGTGTTTTTTTTGCATTTATGAGAAAGGTGACAGTGTGTTTCTGATATGACAACCTCTACCGTCTGATTTTGAAACTAAAAGGTCGTGGAGGGTGTGTTAACAAAGTTACCCCTAGAAAAAATATACAATCTATAACCGTATAACTCTGATTTTATGTTCACACCACAGTACCCTATCATCACTCGGTTTGAATCCATTCTAGCAACAGATATAAATGGAAAATCAACTATACATTAACAGTCAAGAGGGAAGGTAAAATCAAATCGAAACCAACCTTCATACAAGTGATATGATGAAAACACAAAAAAATGGTTTAGTTTTAATCGACCAATAAAATCATATTACGATTTCTACCTTCATTGACGTACAGAAAAAGAAGAAGAGCCAAAGCATATGGAGAAAAATAACACTGTATCACAGTAGCATAGATTTTTTTTATACGATCTATAAACCCATACATGAACACTCAGGAGGAAAGGTAAAATCAAAACCAACCTTCACAAACATGATATAATGAAAACCCAGAGAAAAAGGTTTTTTATTTTTAATCCGCCTGATAAAACCATATCAAATCAGATATTGAATTCTGAAACAACCCTAATAAAAAAAGCGTTTTTTTTTTCTTCATAGTTGTTCCTTACCCTTTTTTCTCCGCAGAAATAAAATCAACCACGATCATACTCACAAACCCAGATTACAAAACAGCAATTAAAGCACCGAGAAGAGAATTAGGACCTCAGATACACCGACAATATCCCAAAGCAAGCTCGCAATAATCAATATCAAGCTCAACCCAAAAAGCAATTAGGTAAATAAACAAATTTGCAGGCAATCTAAACGACCCAGATGAAACAAAGGTCGGAGATCGCCACAAAAGAAGCATTTAGCTCCAGATTCGAATAGGCCACGGCCTAAAATCACACTAATTTCAACAGACATGATCGGTTTCAATATCATAAACAGAGACGAAACTGATCACGATAAAAGCTTTTTTACCTCTTCCTGTCTCCGCTCCGTTGCGAATATGGTGGTTTCGAGAGAAAGCTTCCGTTGTGTTTGTGTTCGTCTATTACAGAAAACGAACCGATAGAGAATGATTTCAGGTCATTCGAACAGGTGCCACGTCGGCAATTTTTCGTGTGTGCATACGTAGCTGTGGCAGCATACATGTTTATTATAACCTCGTTTCTTTGAAAATTTGTCTGAATTTTTGTAAGGTAAATATTATTCTTTCTTCAGTCCTCAATGTCTTAAATCTTAAGTAAGCTCATTAAAAATTTGTCAATTTGTCATTTAAATACATACATTTTTTTGTGAACTTTGTATGTTGTTGATGTTACGTTATCTCTTGGCCTCGTCAATGTTGATTTCTGTAACGATTTGTTGTTGTCGTGTTTTAGATATTTTGTTGATGTCATGAGACCTAAAAAAGTAACAGAACGATGTTACAGCTTGTAGGATCTTGTAATGATTGAAAAGGGGTGATAGGATAGCATTGCAGGAGGATTGAAGTGAAAATTGCTCTTAGCTACCATAAATTAGTAGTACCACTACAAGACCTAGTAGGATGAGTGGTAGGGAGGTGTTACAGTGCCTGCAACGTGTCGGCTGCAACGCCCCACTGTAGATGCTCTTAATAGAAGGTAATAAAACTATTTATCGGACTTTTGAAATTATGTTGTGCGTTTTACTTTTAGAGTACAATAGGTATAGTCGTTGGCATGTGGGACATGTGACGTCTTTATAGTAGAAGTTCATTTTTATCTGGGATACAAACTAAATTATTAAGATAGCCAGCTTGATGTCGAACCTACAACATTTACACTCGGATATCAATTATTTTCAATCTTTGTAAGATCGGGTTCATCCCGATCCATGCTATTTTCGAATAAATAAAAGGTCTTTCCTTTGTTCAAAGTAAATATTTTTGTTGTGTTTGGAAGAATCTTATTTTTCTATAAATTATGTCAATAACATTTTTTTTTGAAGCATTAAGTTGAATAATATCTTGTTAGGAACGAGGAATAATAAAAATGAAATTTTTAATCAGACGTAGGAAATAATGCCCTACACTTGAACACTATTCAATTCGCTCCCTCGCTCCATCTCTTCGTCGTCTTCTTCGCATTTCTCTGTATCTACTTTTTGATGTCGTAGATCAATTCAGAGGGCATTCAAAGACCAGTCACAGCCCCATCGATTTCAATCGTCACTGGCATTTGTTCCCCGAGCTGCAATATCTTCCTCCCCAAATCTCACATCACATCTCCAATCTCTCCCCATCTCTGTTCTGTTTCTCTCTCCTCTACATACTCTGTACGCAGCTTGGCCTGTATTCCTTCGGTGGGTCGAGATGAGCGGTGGCGGGTTTAGGGTTTCTATTCCCAACAACTTGAGGAAGACGATCCAGAACTTGAAGGAGATCACTGGCAATCACAGCGATGAAGAAATCTACGCAATGCTCAAGGAGTGTTCTATGGATCCCAACGAGACTGCCCAGAAGCTCCTCCTCCAGGGTACTCATCTCTATCTTCCATTTTTCACACCCCTGCCTCTCTATTTGGTTGGTTTCTTCGGAGCTCTCGTTTTGGTTTTGTGGGTTTGATCTTGGCGTTCGCTATGTGGGGTTGTGATTTGTGTTTCGGATTTTGTGTCTGTTCTTTTAGTGTCGTTTCTAGGGATTTGATTTTGTTCTACTGGGATTTGGGAAATAAGTTGCTTTTTTTGTTTGATTTCTGTATGTTATTGAACCCTTGCTCTGCTGAAGGAAACAACAAGCTTTTGTTTGGTTTATGTAATTTTTTTCTCGGATTAATTTTGATTTTCCCCCTTAATGAATTGTTCTTTGTTGAAGACTGGCATGAAAGGTGTAGGAGTAGGTTACTATCAATTTGCTTTCAAAAGTTAAGATTTGTAGCAACTTATTGTTTCCTCATTTTAATGTAATGTCATGAGAGTACCTGAGTTGAGAGTTAATGCAATGTATGGTGGTTTTGGAGAATGTATCTGTCACCTGGTTGCTATTTTTGTCATGGAGTGCCCTTTGCCCATGAAATACGTGTAGTGTGCTTTCACCAACCAACCTTTCTGTTGAGTAATCTTCTTAAAGTTAAGTACTACTACAGTTTTCGGATTATAGGTGACTTCGCTTGAGTAACTATTAGCTGTTTTAGCTATTTGATCTCAAATAGTAGTTAACAGAGATGGGCATTTGTAAAACATTGCAGTGTGTTATTTGGGGAAAGTACACGTTCAGTGGTTGGCTCAAGCAATTTGACGTACACTATATGCAGTTGTTGATATGATATCCAGTTTGACAGTACATAAATGTAGTTGTTGCCATTGATGTTAATTTTGGATTTCTTTTTCTTTTGGACGTGATTAAGAGTTTACTGTATGGTTTTGCAGATCCATTTCACGAGGTCAAAAGCAAGCGCGACAAAAGAAAAGAGGTAATTTTTTCTCTTAGTTGATGATATCATGTGTTCTACATTTTGGTTTTCATCGTCAACCATTTATAATGTCTATGAACTCGGGGTGTTCATATCGTTTCGTATCCATGCTATGTGGTGAAGATCTATGTTGTATTTTCTTCAAATCATATTGGCTTCTGGATTTAGATTAATGGCTTTAATGACCTTGAAAATGCAGCCTTACTATTTGTGGACTACTCTAGGCAAAAATTGCATTTGCTCTCACCTAGTTTTCATGACCTTGAAAATGCATCCTTACTATATGTTTTATTTTGATTGTCTGAAGTGAACATGTGTGAATGCTCTAATGGTGAATATGTTCCTGTCCTGGGCAACTTTCACAAATTTTAGGATCAGATGCCCCTATTTTCACAGTTCTTATTCATTAACTTTGAATCCACTAAACATTTACAGTTCAATTAATTCTTGCATGTCTTCCCCTTAACATTGATGTGGATTGGGTTAATGCTGGTGCCTTGTGGATAAGATAAAATTTGTTGTGCTATTAACTAGTAATAAATGTGATAAATTGATTTTGTAGGTTAAGATAGAGTGGGTGGGGATCATTCATTAGATTCTTTTTGTAGGTTTGAGTGTGACTCAAGGTGCATCCTATCACCTGTACAGTATGGCTATGCACAAATTACATGGATATTCTTTTTGGTGCTTTGGATTTAGATTTGGAGCTAATATTATCTTGCCTTACCCTCTATTTGCAGAGCTTGAACAACAGAGAGTCAGCAGAATCTCAGTGGAGACCTGGAACACAAGGCCGAGGGAGTAAGGGTGGCCGGGGGAATTTTTCAGCTCGTTATGCATCACATGGTAGACAGTTGTTTCAAAAGATTCATCCTTGATTATTATCATTGCATGGAAATACTCAATCCTATTTAATTGTGAATTGACCTTGTTGCATATTCTAGTAGTAAAGTTTAATTTAAAGTGATTTTTACAATATGAGTTAGAATTAGTATCTATCTAGTAGAGATTGTGTTCTATTAGGTTTGATCTAGTGTTCCTATAAATGTAGCCCTTCTACATCATTAATAAAATCATCAAGTTCTGAGTTTTACATTAGATAAAACTTCTTGTTCCGCCATCTTGTTGGTTAAAAAGTTTACTGTATAACTATTTCTGTTTAAAGGATATGATGATTGTGGCTTAGGTATTGTACCATTGTCTATTTCTGATTAATGTCTAACCTGATTGCATTATGGAGTTGAGCTGTAACAACTAACTTATTTGTTACTTGTCAGATCTTGGTGGTGGTAAAAATTTCCACCCTGTGAAGCAGAATGGAACTAATCAAGTCATCAAGAAGGGTGGTTCATCATCAGTGAGCTCTCAGGAGACAAAAAACAAGGAAATGTCAAGGTAACAAGAGGAATCTGACCCACTTAACTTTAACCTTCATATGCTTATGTAAAATGATTTGTGCTATATCGGAACTTTCAGTAAATTGTGGTTACATTATCTTTAGTAATCATTTGCAGCTCTGGACCTGCCATCACCAATGGTCCTGATGCTGTTTCTTCTGGAAATACAAGTGTGATGCATATAACTTCGGGAAGTGCTAAAGTTCAACATGAGGTCCTTCCTTCATCTGTTGACATCAATACATTGGGCAGTGCACAATCATCATCTGATCATGTAGTGCTCCCATCTAGTGATCCACAGCTACCCAGTGTTGCGGGCACAATTAAGCGTGAAGTGGGGATCCACCAACCTCCTGGCGAACAAAATGCACTACCTGCTCTGAACCAATCCATTGTTGGTTAGGGCTTTGAAATCTCCTTCAAATTTAGTACTTTTTGTTCTGCT
Source organism: Erodium trifolium (assembly GCA_036897425.1). Taxonomy (NCBI): domain Eukaryota; kingdom Viridiplantae; phylum Streptophyta; class Magnoliopsida; order Geraniales; family Geraniaceae; genus Erodium; species Erodium trifolium. Next base: position 9,476 of record JAYMTN010000250.1, read on the forward strand.
ATGTAATTGAACTCAGATTGGTTTTGTTGATGACTGATGTAGCAGCTTCTGAAGCAAGTAGCCCCTCTGTTCCAGGGAAGATTCCGAACAAGTCTCAGGGAGGTGGAAAGAATCAGCTCTCTGAGTCTTATCAACCTTCATCTGCAACTCATGGTGGCTCTTCCCTTAGCCGGCCTTCTGCTAATTATAGTAATCGGTCACAACAAATAATTGGACCTCAGAAAGGTATTACCTTTAACTAGTTTCCTTTGTAAATAATGGGGTAATTGCTTAAAACTACCCGTTTGAATCGTCCACTTACGGAAAACTAAGTGTGAACTTTAAACTGCCTTTTGTTTGAAAACAGTTCTGACCTGAACTTCTTGTTTATTTTCATGATTCATTTGAGTCAAGAAGCACACTCTATGTTCTCTGCTATAGCCATTTTACCTCCTGTAATTGGGCGGTATAAAAGGGTAGTTTAAAGCAATTCCCCCTATAATAGTCTAGGAGTGTTTCTTGGATCTAAAGTGAAATGACATGGTTTTTCATGTTTTTATTAACTTCAGTGATAAATATCAGAATATTACATCTTGTTTGACGGTTTTCTAAATTGTGAAACATTTCTGTTTCAAACAGTAAGTTCTAACAAGGAGTGGAAGCCAAAGCCAACAACTTCTGTTGTTGCTCAAGGTCCTGGAGTAACTGCAACATCTGAGGTTCCTACCGTCGCGGTTGAAGCAAGTTCCCAACCACAGCCTGATTCAAGTGTCCTTGATTCAGAAGAAGCATCCTCAAAGCTGCAGAGGAAACTGGAAGAGCTGCATCTTCCACCACGTCAACATGTTATACTTCCAAACCATATCCATGTCCCTGAGTCTGAAAGAAACAAATTCACTTTTGGAAGCTTTGGTGCAAATTTTGAATTAACTTCAGGCATTATAAGTGGTTCTGAGAGTGATAAGAGTTCCACACCTGTGTCTGAAAATTCTCATGTGGTTGAAGACACTGTGGAGGAGCAGGCCTCAAGGTTCGTAATTAACATTTTTGTGTAGTTAAGGCCCTCAAGGGTCTAATGCAATCTTCGTGTTTCTCAGTCTCTTACAATTACAAGTTACATTTGTTGGATGTAGCAATCAAAATGCATTGGAAACGAACGAGGAAGGGGAGTTTCCCGATCAAGGTCAATCAGATACACCTGCACCTGAAAATCTATCACCCGGTGATGGTGATGTTTCAGTCAGTGCAGTCCCGGAGTACAATGAAACCAAGCAGGATACTGCATCACTGCCTGGAGGTCATCAATCCTCAGTGGTTCATACCTCTCCCCACTACAACTTTGGGTTTGTGGCTCCAATGATGGGGAGTCAGCTTGCACCGTATGAGAACTCTGAGTCTCAAGCACGTGATGTTCCTCGCCTCCCTGGCTTTGTTGTAAGTTTTCAAACATTCTATTGTGTTATATCTGGTTCTTATTGGTTATTAATATATATATTTCATTATGTAATTTCCTTTTTAAGTTATTAAATTTAATATGTTAACCAGACATAAATTTTTCTGGGGTTTATTGCACATAACTACCTTTATTAATTGCCCACAAACATATAACCTCATAGTAACCACAAACACGATTTCATAGTAAATTTCCACAAACACATGACTACAGACTACCCTTATGAATTTCCATCGAAATTTTCGGAAAAATAAATCGTCTATTGAGTGTAAAATATTCCTACACTACTTATATCCATATTTTAATCTTCCGATTTCAATATGATTTTGTGGAGGATTTGGAGAATGGGATCATATTGAAAACGGAAGAGTAAAGTGTGAGTGAGTAGTTTTGGGATATTTTAACATTTACACTCGTGACGGGGAAAAACGAATTTTTGATGGTTTCCGTTAATTTTGTACGATATGTCTGCAAAATTTACTATGGAGTCGTGATATTGTGATGTGATGTTAACTATGCTCATTGGTTATTGGATGCTATTATGTGCTATATTATCATCTAATAACTTCCTTTTAGCTCCTAAACTTGTCCCTGATGATCAAGAAATGGTTTTAGGTTCAACAGCCTTATGATCCGGCAAGCTATTATGCTCAGTTCTACCGATCAGGTACTGAAAGCGATGGCCGCCTTTCACCGTTTCCCTCACCTGGAATTGCTACTAAATACAATGGGAATGTTGCAGTGTTGCCTCCACAGACTTCTCAGTCTCCTCAAGAGGTTTGCACATTTAAAGTACTTGGGACCATGCAAAATTTTGCTCTACCTCCAGGATTGGCAAAATGATCATTTTGTTCTTCATTGCCCTTCAAAACTTTTAAATGCATATCATTTGATACATGAAATGCATTTAAAACAATCCAATTGGAGACCATAGTACGCACCTATCAATTATTTTCCATTTTGAGCAATTGTTTGAGTTTGGGAATTAAGCCAAAGCACAGTATTCGCTACTGTGGTGCATAAATGTTCACTTTACTTTCTAAATTCAAAGGCATAGTCAGTTTTTCTTGGAAAATACATGATATTAATTGGAAAAATAACAGATGAAAATTTTCCAATTTTTTTCGTTCAAATGATAAGCATTTGAAAATTTGAACTGCAACTAGAGACTGGTCATTTGCTGAAACCAAGGGTAAACCAAAAACACGTAGTCCCATGGCTAAAACCATTAAAAACATGACAGTACAGGCGCAGAATCATTTCCCCCCAGAGCAATAACACTTGTGTTTTTAAGTTTTTTTAGAAGAAAAAATTCAGTATTTGGTATAATCATGTATAGTATATGTATGTTTGTGTGTGTCTATTCACTGAATGTATGTTTTTGTTCCAACAACTAGGTGAAAACTGAAAACCATTTAAGTCCATTGGATTACATTTTGTAATGGGGGAGATGTTTCCAAACTCAGCCGTTGAAATTGTATTCCAATGGTTATGATTAGTTTCTAGTCCTGTGCAAGCATATGTGGTTAATATATGATATTTTTTTTTGTTTTGTTTTGCTTACATGTCTGTTTTACAGGGTTCAAACTCTGTAGTTCTAACTACAGCCGGTCCATCTCCTCTGGTGACTCAATCAGCCGGGCTCATGCAAAGCTCTTTGCCTGTCACTCAGCAACCCATCCCTGTTTTCAGACCCTCTCCTGGGATGCACATATCTCATTACCCTCCAAACTACCTTCCCTATGGTCACTACTTCTCTCCATTCTATGTTCCACCCCCAATGCATCACTACTTCCCTCAGCAACCCCAGCCCGGTAATGTATACTCAGCCCCGCCTTCAGCCTCTCCCTCTGGGGTCAAGTACCCACTTATGCAGTACAAGCCAGGTGGCAATACAGGTAACTCGATAACTAATGAGGATCTAGGTGGGTCCCAGTTCAAGGACAACAATGTATACATGACTGCTCAACAGGTCAGCTCGTTCTACAACGTTCCTCCTCCAGGTCAGCATGTGGCTTTTGCCCCAACACAACCGGGCCATGGCACCTTTGCAACTGTTCACCCGCTTCTGCAGCAGTCCCAAGCCATGCCCGGGGCTGCTGACATGGCGGGACCCGCGGCCCGGGCTTTACCACAGCCTCACCAATCACAAGTCAACTGGCCCGGTAACTACTAAGACAGAATCGAGTGAAAAGTCAAAGTTCAATTTTTTTGGGGAAACTCCGAGTTTTGGACAGGTGGAAAAAGCTGGAGAAGATACAAGGTTGACCAAATTTCCCAGTGTATATGTGCAGGTCTTGACTGTTTTGCTGCTGCTGCTGATGCTATATTGCAGTGCTATCTTTTTGATTTGTAATTTCTTGCTTAACTGTTTGAACTCGCTCGGGTTTTGCTGTTTTGAGTGGTTTTAGAATCTTTTTGAGCCTTCATGCTCAAGAAACGCAGAGCTATGGAGGTAAAATACAGGTAGGTGGAGAGGGTTTTTTCGATTTTTTCTAAATCTTGTCTTTCCGCGATGTGACCTGTAAAGTGAATTTTTTTGATAGCAAGAAAAGAACAATGTACTGGGATTGTTGTAACTGGTATTAGTAGAAAAGCATTTCTTCAAATTGTTCTTGTCATCGTTGTTAACAACTTATTATTTGTTGTTAATCATAATCTACAAATTAAATGGCGTAAACAATTTTTGTTCTCGAGTTTACGCTAAAGCTTGAAAAAAATTGAATGTTGAAGTAGTTTCCAAACAAATATTTACAGATTTGCCACTGATAAACAGAAAAGCCACAAATGCAACAATCACGGAGTGCTCAGGAACGAGACTGAGTCCATTCACAACAAGACTCCATTTTTCATCTGAATGAGGCAAGAGCAAGACGAGAGTGACTTATTCTAGATTGAATTAGCTCTTAATCTCAATATTACAAATCAATATCTGCAGATCCTCGTTCATTTCTGTGTTATTTATGATTCCCATGTCGTCTCTCTTCTCTGTCACCTTCCTTAGTTCTTCCCCAACCTCCGATCCAAAACCCTTGATTATTCGTCTCCATTCATCACAATCATCTCGCTGAAATCGCGTTTTCGTCATCTGGGTTTTGAGTTTTCGCCTCATCGTTGGCTTCTGAGGCGATTACATCATCTGGGTACGCTTCAATTCCAGTCATTTGAGTGTGATTCGGTGGTTCTGGTTCGACAATGGCTGGTCGCTCCTCACTGTCGAGATCCGGGAGCTTCCGGCCGGAGAATCTGGGCCAGAACGCCCTTCTCATGATCGGTAACCTCTGCTTCGCGGTTTTCGTTGTTGGGGTCTTCGTCTTCACCATCATTGCTTCAACCTATGAACCCAAAGACATTTTGCTTCACCCTTCCACGGAGATCACCACATTCCTCACATCCAATTCCAACGCCACGTTCAAATCCGACAACACCGTGGTCAGAACCGGTGAAGATTTCATGGCTTCCAATCAATCTGCATTTGCCAACTTCATCAATGTGACTGGTATCGAGGAAGAAGAAGACGAATCAGCAAAGCTCATTGATTGTGAGGCTAATTTGGATGACCCAATTGACTGCAGAGACCGTGAGGTGTTCCACATGATGATGAGGAAGGCTATAAAGTACTTCAAAGACATCCATTTCTACAGGTTTGGGAAGCCGATTCGTGGGTCTAATGATAGTTCTTGTGATATGGCTTGGAGGTTTAGGCCTAAGGAGGGGAAAGCTAATGCCTTTAACAAGGACTATAGGAGGTTTGTGATCTCCAGATCAAAGGATTGTAGCTTCAGTGTGGTTGGGATGGGTGAGTATCACTCTGGTGTCAATGCAAGGAAGCCGAAGAAGAAGCTAAAACCCGAGTTGGAGACACTGCCTGTGATTGGGGAAGTTGTGAATGATGCACTTCCTGTGGTTGGATCTGAATCGTCGTTTAGCCATGGGAAGTATCTGATCTATACTGGTGGTGGAGATAGATGCAAGAGCATGAATCATTATCTATGGAGTCTCTTGTGTGCTCTAGGTGAAGCTCAGTACTTGAACAGAACTTTGGTTATGGACTTGAGTATCTGTCTGTCTTCAATCTACACTTCCTTGAATCAGCCTGAAGAAGGCAAAGACTTCAGATTCTACTTCGATTTCGAGCATTTAAAGAACTCCGCCTCTGTGCTCGATGAGGGCCAGTTCTGGGTTGAGTGGGATAAGTATCAGAAGAAAGATCTATTGAGTCTTCATGTTGTAGAAGATTTCAGGACCACGCCGATGAAACTCTCAGAGGGCAAGGATGTTCTTGTCATGCGCAAGTTCGGGTCAGTAGAGCCCGATAACTACTGGTACAGAGTATGTGAAGGAGAGTCAGAATCCGTAGTTCAGAGACCTTGGCATCTGATATGGAAATCGAGTCGCTTGATGGATATAGTCTCTGCCATAGCATCCAAGATGAACTGGGATTATGATGCTGTGCACATCGTGAGAGGGGACAAGGTGATGAACAAGGATCTTTGGCCCAACCTTGCTTCTGATACTTCACCTGAAACCCTGATCTCGAGCCTGAAGAGCAAGGTTGAGGAAGGAAGGAAGCTTTATGTAGCTACAAATGAACCCGATACATCGTTCTTCAACCCTCTGAAAGATAAGTATAGTACTCATTTTCTCGATGAGTACAATGAGCTTTGGGATGAGACCTCTGAGTGGTACTCTGAGATGACGAAGCTTAACAATGGAGTTCCGGTTGAGTTTGATGGTTACATGAGGGTTTTGGTGGATACAGAAGTGTTCCTGAGGGGGAAGAAGCAGATAGAGACTTTCAATGATCTTACTGGTGATTGCAAGGATGGAGTTAACACTTGCAATGTTGCAGTAAGCTGAATCTGTGTACAGAGGCTCAGAGTTTGTCATGTAAGCTCTTCTCGGACGCATTTTTGTTTGTTCATAGAATTCAAATTCAGGATCTTGCTTAAGCTAGATGGTGTCTCAATCTTTACTTTAACTTAAGAAAAGATCATTTGAATATCTATTGCTCTGGCATAATTGTTAATGTATATAAAGGTTGCACAAAAATATTGAGGTATTCCCTTTTTGTAAATTGCAGTAATCTTTGATAATTGCTTAAAAATGTACTCAAATTGTCCTTTTATTGCATTTTGTATAAATCTATTTTAAAATGATAATTTTACCCTTAAAAATCTTAATTAAAAAAATAATAGTTAAATAACATAAAATCCAAATTTTCTCATTCTTTGAATTTCGTACTCTTTATAGTACAAATAGGGAAACAATCAAGGTACTGTAGAAACTCGATAAATTAATACTCGATTAATAAATAAATTTTCTAAGATGATAATTTTTTCTGGTCCCAACTCGATAATATGGTGCTAAATTAATAACTCTTTTAATTAATAAATTTTAATGTCCATGTCTCTTTTAAAATTTGGATTTTTTTTGTTATTTTACTTTTTCTAAAAATATATAAATTGTAAGAGTAAAATTGTCATTTTTATACAAATGGCAACAAAAAGGCGAGCTCAAAGTACTTATTTACAACTATCAAAGAAGAGGGGTATTGGGTACAAGTTAGAATAAGTGAATACCCCGGGGTACTTTTTTGCCATTATCCGTCGTATAAATATGCTTACATATATGGTGACACCTCGATCACTCCATAGTTGTGATTGCTATGTTTCAGCAGACATTATAAACCTGATTGTTACGCTAAACGAGGAATACTCGGGTAAAAACCTTAAGGTTGAAAAGTTAGATATGAAAGCTGGAAAGTAATCCTAGGCTAGCCATTGGATTGCATTATAAGGGGTGAGATCAAGTTCGGTACTTTCCAAAATACACAACCTTCCAATGTTGATCAAGTTTCCAAACTTCATTTTGGTCCTGTGAAAAAATTCAATCTAATGACCCAATACTTCTCAGTTTTCACTGTAACCTTTGGCTTTCTCCTGATTGTTACTCCAAACTGTCATATATACTTTCTCAAACTGAAATTTGATTCAAGAACAAAATTGTTTCACCTAGCGTTGAAAGATCAAGTACTACACAAGAGTAAAGGCGTGAAACTGAATAGTATGCTAACCTGATCCGAACAACTATGCCAGTCGCCAGAGACTACCTTAACTTCCCCAAACAATGGGAAATGAAAATGAGGACAAAACAGAAGGCCCAATCTGTTCAGGACGAGAAAATGGATCTTGCAACTCATTTTACAGCACCCCTTGTTGACTTCGAGGTCCAAGAATGTCCCTTTAGGATATCGATTTTTCATGTATTGCATTGAGCATTTTATTTCTTTGAAGCCGTGCCCTTTTTTATTGGAAACAGAGCCACGTTCTTGGAAGACTCCTTGTTGTCTGCCTTTTCCTCTGTAAATGGTCTTAACTCGAACGCACCTCTAGGGAAACCTCGAGCAATCTGACAATAGAGCTCTCCATTGTTAAAATTGGCTTCAACTCGGAAGGACTTAGTCATACAGAGAAAAGCATTGGTACAGACTAATATAGTTCTATGGGGCACACTCAGGTGAAAACCAAAGGTTGAAAAGTCAAATATGAAATCTGAAAACTAACAGTAGACATTGTATTGCAAACTTAGGGTTGGAACTATCAAAATAAAAACTTCCCAATGGTAAATTAAGTTTCCAAACTTAAGTTTAGATACATCTCAACAACCGAGAACTATAATTCAATACACACATAATTTTCAGTTTTCACGTGATTGTTACACTAGTTCTAGATACCACATTAGATTTAATGAGGGTAGGGGTAGCATAATCAATAAACACTGAAAGCTAGATTAACGATAAGCTAACTCCTTGAGAGTTAGTTCCTTTTAAATCTATAGGGTTAAGTTTGAATACCAATACTTTCTTAAAATACAAATCCCTTAAAATGTGAACATGTTATAATTACAAGCACAGCAGAAGATATTACAACAACAACAACAACAAAAATCTTTACATATTCGAAATTACATAGGATAATAACTATCATCTTGTGTACTAATTTTGTAATTGTCATGTGATGCACTTGTGATCATCATATGGTGTACATGTAATTATCATCTGGTTGTATTTGTATTTTAATGGGTGTTTGTATTGATCATCTCCCTAAATCTATAATGCCTAAAACAATTGTATGGAGGGTTCAGTATAAGGATCATGACACGTAATTATTACTAGGAAATACCTTTAGAAGAATCCAAACTTTGAGGGAACTACTCAAGCGTGCGAGTCTCGTCTTTTGCCCGGATGTTAAATAGTCACACATTTCCTTGTCAACCCTAAGCGTAAATTTTGCCAGTATTTCATGTTTCGCAGGGTTAGCCACTTTCTTTTTCTTCGTTGCCTGACACAAATAGTAAGAAACACATTAATCATGCAACAAAACACGTGAATTTAAAACAGTAATTGTCTATTTGATCACAAATAGCATACACATAATCGGTTCCCAGGTTTTGGAGATAAATTCTATACAACTTTACTTACAAGGTAACGACAAATCTTTTGTTCAATCTTTGCAAAAGATGTCTCCAAAGCTTCAACTCTCGCAGCACCATTACAGCACGGGCATGGTTCACTAATCATAAATGTCAGACTCGGCCGAACCTATCAACATTACAACACCATTAGTCGAACAGAAAATTGAATACCAGTTGAACTCATAGATGATCTATATCAGTAAAGACACCAGGCTTCCCCTTGACCTTTCAAAATCTCACACTACAAAAATGACGTTTTTTTTAAAGTAATAATCTGTTAAACTTCTTACTTGACAACCAACTCATTTAAAAAAAGGGTTAATTGTCTAAAACTACCCTAAAGTTTCGTCTACAAATGAAAAAGTGCACAAAGTTTCGTCTACAGTTCCTGGCTACCCTAAAGTTTCGTCCACGCACATCTGTTAGAAAAAT
>JAYMTN010000251.1:0-18809 GCA_036897425.1 Erodium trifolium
CATGATCGGATCGTAGCGATGAGGGTGGTGACGGATCCAGCGTGGGAGGAGAGCGGCGCCTGATTAGCGAATCCACGGTCCCCGTTGCATCGGGCGGACCATGGATGGACGACGTTCGTTGCATCAGGGAGGGAGGGGTTGATGTAGGAGGAAGTGGTGTCGTCATGGGTGATGGTGCCGACAAGGTCGACCCGCACGAGACTGGTGGGGAGCAGCAAAGAGGTTAGAGGGGGTTGTTTCACTGATGGAGTTGATAAACGAGACGAGGTCTGGGAAGGAGACCGCAAGTGGTTGTGAAATGAGTCCCCACAAGGGGGAGAATGAGAGGACGACGACATGCTATCCAATGCTCCTGGTTACTTGTTATAAATTAGTTAGTCACTTTTCAAATTCTTCATAATATACTTAATTTTTAGGTTAATTATGGAATCACTTTTATATACGGGGTTACGGTGATAAAAAAAATGTGATACGGAAAAATCGATTATTCTTTTTAGCAGAAATAAGACTTCATATTATTTCATAGCTGAAACATTATTTAAATAGATATAAACAAAGTACGAGCAAGTATATTGATTGATCAATACCACTTTCTGAACTGATGACAAACGGTCTGTCGTTTTCGATTGGACTATCAATAGTGTGATGAGCGCGCTACTATTCTCGTCTCGATTAAGCTTTACTAGATTTCATGAATGCATGTCGTCCTCCAATCGAGGGCTTGTCAGGTATTGGTTGGGGAATGGTAACTGACTTAAGAGCAACCCGAGAGATGGCGGTTGAGTAGTGCGATTGGTCACAACCATTAGGGTTGGGAGCAAAACGTTCCTCCTCCCATACGTCTCATGTCTTCTTGTGGGACTTCTCCGATCTTCTGAATCATAGAGAACGCCTCCAGGTAAGGGTGTACATGGGTGGATATCCGCCCGCGCGAAAAAATTTCATCCGCACACGCGGATTTTAATTTTTGTGATCCACGACCCGCCCATGACAAATTAACATTTGGATGATTTCATCCGCAAAATAGGCGGGTGGATTGGAGACAATCCGCATGATCCGCAAACTACAATCAAAATATAAGATGAAAATTATTTTTAGAAAAAAACTAATACCATTTTTTTTATTCAAGCAATTTTTTGACACCTAGTTACATTATAAAAATACTATACATTATTTTTATTACAAAAATATAGATTTCACACATGTAGTTGGGTCGATTAATGATGACTTTTGTAATATGCATATGGTTGGTTAAACTATATGAATTAAATTGAGCTTAATACCATGTGCGGGTGGGTGGATCATTTACGGATCTATCTACCTTAATCCTCAATCCGCCTATATTGTTGCAGATCAAACAAATTTGATCAACTATCCATCCACTTATATGCGGATGAATAACGGGTGAATAACGGACCAGGCGGATAAGTGGGTGGAGCGGATTACCGAATATTTTTGCACACCCCTACCTCCAGGCTCTATTTCGCCGAGGTTGCAAACCAAACACAAGGGTATTCGAGCACCATATGAGCACCCAAAACCACCTCTAACAACACCCACTTGTCGAAGAACATATCCTCGTCAGTAATGTCTTGATTGTAGCGAAAAATCGACTTTATCGACCCTAAATGAGAGGCAGATCGAGGGAAACCTATAAGAAGTGACAATAATCTACCATTGATGAGCTAAGCAAGAGAAATTTAGGGGTTATAAGATAGAAAGAAGAAAAAGGAAGAGCCACCGCCAACAACGACGACAACTAAGGTTTTCTCTTTAGTTTTTTTTTTGTACTGTAAAATCATATAGAATGACTTGGAAAAATCGAGTGTTAGTTTTTAAATAATTATTTCAAAAAGATGAATAAATATTTTATTTTGAAATAATAAAAAGAAAGATTCAAAAAATATTTTTTATAATTATAAAATAAATGGATTATATCTTACAAAAAAAGTAAATAGTATTTTTTGTTATTATCAACTATTTGCAATTATCCCCAAAATTAACAACCCGTGAAAATTATAAAACCACAATTAAAACAAAAAAATATTGAAAACTTATAAGATAAACCAATCATCGCGTGTCGGAAAACAAATTAGGAAAATAATCAGAACATGTTATATATTTTTCTTAAGGTGTGTTAAATCAAGCTTCTGCTTCTCTCTTTTGTGCCTCATGGCACCACCCCTCCCATCATCGGTCCTATCGTCAGAGCTCTTCAACCACGCCTTGCCTTCGTTTGTCACCGCCCTCGTGGCTCTGCCACTACATCCCATCCACTAGTGATCCCTCGTGCCCTGTCACGAAATTTGTCAGACATTTTTGCGCCATCTGATCTGTTAAAAAGGCTCGTAGGGTTTATCCTATGTCCTCGCCTCCAATTCTTCCGTCGCTCTTGATGCCCGACAAGACTTTGGTTTCCCAACCTCAGTCGCTCCATGAAGTTATACGGTCGAAGTCAACCCCGTGCACGGTGAAGGCCCATACAATGTATACCGTCCCGATGTCCACCGGCTCTATCGCTGTCGTCGAAAAAGGTATAACCTTTGTGGCCGTTTCAGATGCCGTCCTAAATAGGCTCAAGCAGATCGCCGCTCGGCCTACCGGGGATATCACCTACGCCCACGAGAATCCCTTGTCTAGAGTCCATGTATGACTGTCACCCCTCACTCTAGGTTATCCTATGGGAGCGTAGACGATCATTGAAACCGACCATCCGACGACGCTCTCGCACACCGTCACCTGACCTAAAGTGGTGGGTCTTTTGGGGAGGCATGGCTAGACCTTGGCCTTGGCAGGTCTTGGGTACCGCTCGCTCGTAACTTACTACTCATTGAGAGTAGGGAGTCTCCTCAACAGAGAAGGGGAGAGCCTCTGCTGCCTAGGTTCCCGTCAGCGATGGTCCTGGCTGTGTCACCTTCATATGAAGGGGGATCAACCGTGACATCCAACGTTCTGTTTATGAAACCTGCATACAAGGGGAGTTCTTTTTCCGCTTGGATCACCAGCTCATCGGGAGAGACTGAGGAAGGTTTAACCTTGGATGTCTGACTGGTTGTGACCATCAACGTCCTGCTTAACCCGACATCTAGGACAAGGCCTGCGGTTCTACATGAAGGCTCTTCCTGATGCCACTAGACTCCGGACCACCAATAAAGGGGGTGTTACAAGGCCTCTCTACACGCATTGAGTTGAAAAATACCCTAGCGAAAAAGAGTGTGGAAGAATTTACGGACCACGAGGAGGCTCAGGCGATGGTTGGGCTATAGCTTTTTCGGGGCCCATGGGGCTTCTCTTGGCCTCATGGGGTTACGAAGGAATGACAATTCGACCCTAGCTAGGTCCCTACACCAATTATTATGTTCCCTGTCCAAGCCAAGCTCTTTACCCAGACTTTTAGCGAGCCTTTATAGAGGTTCCAATCGTGAGTCGCACACAATGTGCTCCACAGTGTGCGACTCGTGACTCACTAAATTACAAGTCATGAATCGTGGGTCGCTAACATGATGTACACGCTGCATATGTTCTTACTTGTTTTATCGAATTTTGTTTGCGACCATCGTTCAAAAATAATACTGAGATTTCGATCTTAAAACTAAAATCAGTGTCAAGTATTACCGGTTCAATTTAGTTGATTGTCAATAAAAAAAAACTATAATGATAATGAGTTTTCAATCATTAAATCGACGGCCTGATGATATTTTATGACACCAGTTTAAATGGTTGACTTTCGGTTATAGAAAAATTGAAGGTTACAGAGGCAAAGCAAGTCTCAACCCGTATGTCCGGTAATAAAGGAAGATACATGAAAGGTACGATAACGTTGTAGTCGTTGGGTCATAACAGATATATGTTTACTACGTAACAACCAAACCCTAACTATCATACTTTTGAAATTATTACCACACATAATAACTCAACTATTCTCTGGAAATTTTGCTTCTCAACCAGGCACAAGAATTTTATAATTTTTCATATTCTTTTTGTCTTTAATTACAGTTTTACAAATTTCACGATTATTACTATTTTATAAGAATATCTTTGGTCCTTAACAAGGTTGTTGGCTGATTGAAACACCTAATATATTAAAATAATCCTATCAATCGGTTGAAACAATTTTTTTCCAGTCACAAGGCTGAAAGGAAGGACCGAAAGCAACAAAACAAGTTTTTTTTCTTTCACAATATTGAATTAGTCGGCGGATAGCCCTGTTGATGAGCTTACCGTCAGTGCCTATTTGCCGATATTTTGTTTATTTCCACCGATGTTTCATCTCCGCAAACACCAATCAGCTTACAAAAACGCTTACGACTAGACATGCTCTAAGTATTGGGTATGAACATTTTAAGTAATGCATGCACATGTAGAAGCACATGATGAGTCTGGTAAACCAGAATGGGGTGTTTAATCCAAATAATTAGTTAAGTGTTGAGCCAAGCCAACGGTCTGAAAACCAGTGGCGCTGTGGACAGCTTGAGATCAGGGGCATTTCCGTCAACCCATAATAGCATTATCCGCTAGATGACAACGGGGCAGTCTGAGCACATCCCATCAGTCATTTTCAATATTCCACAATTTTTATTTTATTAAAAAAACAAATGTAATATTATCGTCCCCTTTAGTTTTTACAAAAAGATGGTTATAAGAAAAATATAAAAACAGGAGAAATCCGTCAAAAGAGAAGAAGAAGATTCAGAGAGAATAGAAAGAGCCCGACTCAGTAGACGACGCGGTCAGAGCTTCTTCCTTGTTTCAGTCCCCTCCGCACCATCTCAGTTTGGAGCCACTCAATCACTCGAGAGCTCTCGAATCTTGTTGTTTCTGTGAAAGGTTCGGTTCAATTTCTGTTTGGTTCCCGAGATTGATAAATTTTCCAATCGGAAAGTGAGGAGGAAAATGGAAGAGTTTATATTAACGTAGTGATTATTTAGCTTTTTTTTTTTGTGACTGATTCTTAATTTATTGATATATTTTAAGTGTATTTCTGGGTTTATTGCATTTACTTCTACAAACGAGAAATTTCGATTCCTGAAACTGGGTTTTTCTGGGTTCTGCTAATTTTGTTGTTTTGGGTTTCTGAAATCCGAATCAGGAGCTCTTCCGGGTGTGGAAATGGAGTCAGTGGACGGGGTGGTGGAGGAGATCATGAGGATCCACAGATCTTTGCCGGAACGGCCTGGGGTGGACGAGGTGGAGGCGGCGATGGCGTTGATCCAGAATGTGGAGAAGGAGGACCAGGCGAGGGGGGAGGGGATAGCGCGGCAGAACAAGGGGTCGGCGGTGCCGGAGGAGCTGTTCCAGGTGTTGCTGGAGATGCAGAGGAACTTGGTCTACTTCCAGAGCAAGGAGCAGAAGCGAGAGGCCCTCAAATTGCTCGATCTCGAGAATATGCACGCTTTGTTCGATGAATTTATCCAGAGAGCCTCCAAATGCGTCTCTTCCACCACTCCCTCTTCTTCCCAGAAGCCCAATTACTCCAATGGTTCTGTGCCCACTACTGTTTCCAAGGCTGCTCCTCCCTCATCGACCTTCTCCTCCGGGGCCCGCGCTTCCCCATCGAGCTTGTACCTCCCCGAGAAAGGACCGGAGAAGATGTTCAGTAGAGACGACAGTTATGTCAAGAAGAGCAAGTCATCATTTTATACCGATGGAATTGGGGCTGCACATTCCAGGCCCCTGATACTGGATTCAACCCTCAAACCTGCTATTGCTTCAGGTTAGTTTTAATTGGGATAGGTGTTATTGTATAGTCATTATTGAACAATGCATTGAATTTCATATGATTCGTAGTGATTGATTCATTTTTGTGCTATACCTGTACAGGGCAAGAAGGTGACAAGTTAAGCTTAATAAAGCTTGCTAGCTTGATTGAAGTATCAAAGAAGAAAGGCACTAAGGATTTGAATCTTCAGGGCAAGTTGATGGATCAAATCGAATGGCTACCCGACTCAATTGGGAAATTATCGGGTTTGGTTTCCCTTGATTTATCTGAGAATCGGATTGTAGCACTACCGGCTTCCATTGGAGGTCTTTTGTCATTGACAAAGTTGGATTTGCATTCGAATAGACTTGCAGAGCTCCCGGAATCCATTGGAGATCTCCTCAGCCTGGTTTTTCTTGACCTGAGGGGTAACCAGTTAGCTGCTTTGCCTGCTACTATCGGCAAATTGATACGTCTTCAGGAGATTGATGTGAGCTCAAATAGACTCTCTGTAGTCCCCGAGTCGATAGGGTCTCTCATGAGTTTGAAGAAATTGAATTTGGAGACAAATGATATGGAAGAAATCCCGCATACTATCGGTCAGTGTCCTTGTCTAAAGGAACTTCGTGTGGATTATAACAAGCTTAAGGCTCTTCCAGAAGCTGTGGGGAAGATTGGAACCTTGGAGGTCTTGTCAGTGCGCTATAATAATATCAAGCAGCTACCTACAACCATGGCATCTCTATCTAGCTTAAGAGAGCTTGACGTGAGCTTCAATGAGCTTGAGTCAGTACCCGAGAGCCTGTGTTTTGCTACCACACTGGTCAAGTTGAACTTGGGGAACAATTTTGCAGATATGAGATCCCTGCCTAGGTCAATCGGGAACCTGGAGATGCTTCAAGAGCTGGACATAAGTAATAACCAGATACGGGTCCTCCCTGACTCATTTAGAATGTTAACACAGTTAAGAGTTCTACGCGTGGAGGAGAATCCACTAGAAGTTCCCCCAAGACATATAGCTGAGAAGGGTGCACAGGTAATTTCTCTTTACTTCCTTCTGGTCCAATACTGAAAAGAAACGAATTTTTTTTGTATCCCAAGCATAAATGTGGCTTCTTGTGTTCATCAGGCTGTGGTTGAATACATGAACGAGTTAGTGTCGAAGAGAGATGTGAAAGCACCTGTGAAGCAGAAGAAAACTTGGGCGCAGATATGTTTCTTTTCAAGCTCTAACAAGAGAAAGCGCAGTGGCGTGGACTACGTAACAGCTTGATTATACACGATTTGATCATTCTGTCGGGTAAGTCGAGCTTATCTTTATGGCCAATAATTTCATTATCCGCTCAAGAACATAGCGTAGGTTCATGGTGGGTGGGCATTGACGAAGTTGTGGTGATCATGTGCTTTTGTTGTTTGCATGTTGCAGGACTTTTGAGCATTTAGCGGGTCAGCTCAGATCTCACTTGCCAACAATTCACTTATCCCTGCCCATTTACAACATTTCTATATATTCATTTCTGACTCTTGCCTCTGTAATTCAACTGCAAACCAGTTAGAGCTAGACCGAGATCTCAACATTGTTGTAGTAATTCAATTAGCTATGATGTTTCGTTTATGTGAAGAGTAGTATCCATAATAAGACAGCGTTGTTAGGTTGGCCACTGCCTAAGAATGGCCATAGTTTGATATCACTTTAAATATGTATAATGTTGAAATGTATCAGTTATGGATTTGATGTTCCTTAATTGTAGAGAGTGGTTTGTGCTGGATTTAAACATATGTGATTGATGAGCACATGCTCTTGCTTGCTGCAACGGGACAGGACAAAACCAGTATTATGCAAGGTTCCTGATGCAAGTTAGTTGGGAATTTGTCGGCAAAATGTTTCATGTCATAGAAACTATATTTTTTATATGTAAAAAATAAAATTGAATTTCATATGAATACAATTTTCATAAAATTATTATTATGATTTTTATTTATTGTATCAATTATTTATATTTCTCTATGCTACTCAGTTCTTTGTTTTAAAAAAAATATAAAGTATAGCTCTGAAGCGGTTTAATAGAGCCCAAACTAATATGGGCCAAGCCCATCCGAGTCCAATCCTATCGGTACGGTAACACCAACGTATATATTGGTGGTAGGCTATCGAAGCCTATTCATCCTTTCATGGGCGAGGCCGTGTTCTGTGTGATTTCTCTTTTTTGCTTAGCTTAGATTATTTCATATCGTCAGTATTTGAGTTTTGGACTCTCAATGGAAATGGACCACATCATTCGGTTTTCACATTTTCATATATGTGACTTGACTTATAATGCTGGATTTTTTATTATTATCAACATTTGCAGTTTCAATACCAAATCCTTGTTTTTATTGCAATAATTTGACCTTATTATTTGGATAAAATTATAGTGTTTTAATTCAGTCATGGAGGTTGTTTCTCAAATTTATTATGATTTGTTTGTGCCTGGTTCATCAGAGAAAACGCCTATTTTGTGATAAGTTTAGGATTGATTTTGAACTTTATCTACTCACAAAGCAAGCAAGGCTCTTCAATTCATTTGGTAAAACTTTGAAGTATTTGTCTTGCCATTCATTGTAGCCCTCCCAAGTTCTGACCTGATGATTCAGAAAAAATTGCACGTGGATTTGGATATTTTAGAATGCAAATCAAGATTTTCGCTCTAATGAATGATTGCAGGATCAAAAAGCTCTTTCTCCGCTATGAAATCTGTAGGAATGCCAATGTTGTGGTGGATTATATAGCTAAGAAGATTTTATGTAATTCTCTGCGGCTTTCTGATGAGCTTTGTAGAGTTTCCTGCTCTCCATGAATTTTAGAACCATTCAGTAAGCGCTGTTATGGTTTCGATTCTTGCAATTATGGTATGTGCGTAGCTGTTTGTTTACTCAGAGAAACTATAATGAAGTGAAAGAAAAATAGAATCGGAGTCATTTGTTTCATGTCGTTTTAATTGTTGGGAAACCTAAACATCAATATGAGCATTGACTATCCTTCCAACCTTGATGTTGGGGAAACCATACATGATAGATGCATTTTTGAGTCCTAGGCATGAGCATGAGTTTGAGCTGGGGCAACAGAGGCAGGATGTGCACAGAAATAGCGAGTCTATTCGGAACATTATTGAGCAGCTGACTCGATCATTGACTGGACACAAGTGAGATCCTTTTCAGAACACAAGGCTCTATGTTCAATTGAACACAAGCATCATCGAAGAATGCTTGGGGGTGACAATCTAAGAGTCTTCAGCATTGTCAAAGGATATTTATGGGTCGATGGAAAGGAGGATTTGCTTATCCGTGCTGGACAATGTAGATTGGTGCAACTAGATTGTATTCCCTTCCTGAGTACCAATGTCTCTCGGATATGTGTGAAGGCCTCGAAAAGTGTAGGTGTGCTGTAAACCGACTTGATTGAGCGGAGCCATGATGATACCAGGTGAAGTCGACTCTACCCTTGACGTTGTGGTTGGGAAGTACCAACGGACCAACCCACCACCCGTCTATATCACTTCTATCCATTTACTTTTCCTTTAGACTGTTGATTAAGTCGCCTCCGCAGGAGTGAGAACTAGAGGCTCAGGTTCTGGATGCTTTCTTCCATCCCGTGTCTTTCTCACTTTGACTTTCCAGGTCTTCCCTTGCTAGTGGTGTCAAAAGACAACAACCGGGGGAGCTCTATTTTTGCTCGACCTCTTATCTTCCTTTGGGTTCTAGTGGTGTCATGTATCTGGAAGTCTTCCCCCTAATGTTTCAGATTATGTCATATGTGTTACTGGAAATGAGGTTTCCTCAAGCATTATCATTCCTAGAGGCGTGGGTGTCTGTTAGTCGTGTGGAGGAGGACTTTACCTTACAATTTCGAGTTTTTGAGGGGGGGTGGGGTGGGGAGTTATAGGGCATGTATCTAGATGTCCTTCCCCTTGACGTTTCAGACTATGTCCTGTGTTATTGTCGTGTGGAGGAGGACTTCGCGTTACAATTTCGAGTTTCCGAGAGGGTGGGGCCAGTCCACTTGCAATCGAGGTGATCGGGATGGAGTTTCCAAGGTTCAATGCGAGACTCGGATGGTCTCTCGCTGTTTGTTTAGGGAATTTACCTCCTCTTAGATGCCTGATAACCTGCCTGTGAGGATCCATGTATCTGTACCAGCATTCCCCGACGACATGATCGATGGGTCCAAAACTATACCAGTGTTCCGCCATTCACTCGTAATTTATTTTTGCCAAGACCTTCCGTTTCCAGACCCTTACCGTGAGAAGGAGTTGATTGTAAATGAGTCTCATTAGGTTGATAATGATTCGGAACCGAAAGGGCTGCTCTATCCTCTTCCTACGGAGTCGACATCCACCTCCAGACATGCACCTAACTTGTCCCCTACCCTCTGCATGATTACATGTTACGTTAACACGGCGAATTTTTTTTTTTTGTCTGGTATCCCTAAAAAATCCTATATCCACACGTATCAATTAAAACTTATATATGAATATATGTAAAGCATGTACCTCCATATAGGCTACTTTAAAACTTTTTAGTTCAAAGTTAAACCTTGATTAATTAATATTTTAGTTTCAAAATTTGCACACGCAGATAAACTTAAAATTGACACAAGTTCCGGCGAGACGCAAATATTATCTTCGATATTTAAAAATAAATAAATAAAAATTGATGAGTATTAACTTAGATATTCTAAGATCGTCTCTGTTAGGGTTGAGAGCTCTCAACCCTAACCGTCATACCAGTTACCATGAAACCACCACCGTGCATACCGAGATCAATCGTGTCTCCTCTTCTCTCTACTCCTTGTAGTGTTCTTCTCTGTGCATCCACGATCTGGCGGTGCTGTACCGGAAGAATGACGTATCGACGACGGACCGTGTCTCCCCCACTCCAACGTTGATGTCTTAGAAAATTGGTGCATATGCGACGATCTACGACTCCCTATTGCGATGATGCTCGCATTCTCCGTGTTAGCCTCCCACGTCTCGAGCGGGGACACGACCGACGTCATAGCCGAGAAAAATCAGACGAATCAGGCTAGGACTGATATGAAGCCTCACCAAGCCCCATAAGTAAACAGGGATTCATGTATCTCTACCGAGAGTGATCCCTGAGTCATACTTCTCCTCCCATCCAAACTGTCGAGTTCAAGTCTGTTTGCTCTCATCACGACGAAAAGAGTCATTGGAAAGCTGAGATCAAGCAGCATTTAGGCACTACTTTGGACGGTTCTTAATAGTTTGAGCTCTTTGGTTTTATTTCTTTTTTAGTCTTGGTTTCAATTCCTATTTTAGATCTGATTTTTTTAGTTCTCTTTACTGTTTATCAAAACCGTTTTCTGTAAGACCAGTTACCTTGCCTATGAATAATTAGATCATTAACCATCTAAAGGTTGTGATAGATATAATGCCTCTATTTCTATTTTAATACACCTATTCCTTATTCTAAAAAAAAACTCAAATATTTTATGGTATTTATCGAAATAAAAGATAATGAAAATTAGATGGGCTTCCGAAATATTTTCGAAATTTATATACTTAATTAATTGGATTGGATTCCAAGCGCCTTACGAATTCTAATGCATAATGAACCTTGAGAACAAATACTCCTCCCATTGAGGGTAGGATGATAATAGTTCATTTATAAATAATAATCGTTATTTTGATTAGTTATCAACGATGGTAATACTTTGGTTCTCCCAACTAGTCTCGCCAATAAAAGGAATTTGGCAGGGTAATTAATTTTATTCCTATTTATTGAATATATTGGCTAAGAATAAGCTATTACATCCGACATGTTTGTGACTCAGATAATTTAAATTCAGGTACCAGAATCTTCTAGAGAAATAATAATAAAATAATTCAAATGATTTGTGCAAAAAGCTTTTTTTATTTCCAAACGGGGTTTACAGATTTTGTTTTGACTCAATGAATGCACCAAATTAAAAAGAGAATTGATTGGCTATGCACAATCCTAGGAACATCAATGACAAATTTGGAAAAGTTCATTGCAATTCTCTTCACTTTCTTATCTCTTCTTTGAGACAAACAAAAAAATCTCCAAATATGGACAAATAATTACATCCATGTTCCAGATTAGGCTTTTGGGAAACTTGGGTCAATCTTAAATTCAAAATTAAATGCCAGCTTTCATGACCAATTTTGGTGGGAACCCAAGAACAAAACCAGGGAGCAATGTTGTTTACAAGCGTTTCAGCTTGAATCACAAGCTCTAGGGCTCAACATCCCAGCTTCTCTTTTGTTGTCAAGTTTCTGACTTTCTCCAAGGTGTAAGTTCGTTTACACTAGAAATCATCTGGGTTGTTCTTAAATTTTCCGAAATTGTTATTTTTATTGTTGTTGTGATTCTATCTTCGTCAAATTATTAGGTAATTCAAAGGTTGTTTCTGAAGAGGTTGATTAATTCTGGGTTCGGAGGGTTAATTTCGATTCTTCTGTAAATATGAGAGGAGCTGTGCTGGTGGCTCTTGCAGCCGCTATTGGGAACTTGTTGCAAGGATGGGATAATTCTACTATTGCAGGTTTGTGTCTTTCTAATCTCATTTGATTAATTTAGATCTCAAATCGATTTACCCAACAAATCCCCAATTCCAAATCCGCTTATTGTGTCTAATAGTTCAATATTCAGAGCATTATGAATCCCTTTTTAGTTTAGTTGAAGATGGGAACAAATTAAAGCAACCACCTTTACTTTCTGTTTGTTTAGAGAGAAAATCCCAACTTTGAAGAGAAAGTGAAAAGAAAATTTGTTTAATTTGCAGGGGGTCTTATATACATTAAGAGTGAGTTCCATCTGGAGACTCAACCAAAAATAGAAGGGCTAATTGTGGCTGCATCACTGTTCGGAGCCACGGTGATCACAATGTTCTGTGGAGCCTTAGCAGATGCAATCGGACGCAGACCTGTGCTGATACTGTCGTCTGTTTTGTTCTTCATAAGTAGTTTAATAATGACGTGGGCTCCAAATGTTTATGTCCTGGTTCTGGCTAGGTTACTCGATGGGTGCGGGAGTGGTCTTGCCATCACTCTTGTTCCTGTTTATGTCTCCGAGACAGCTCCCCCGGAAATAAGGGGGCAGCTCAACACAATCCCACAGTTCAATAACTCTGGAGGGATGTTTTTGTCATACTGTGCTGTGTTCGGGATGTCACTGATGAAGAATCCGAGCTGGAGGTTGATGCTCGGAGTCCTTTCTATTCCATCAGCTATTTATATCTTGTTGACTGTGTTTTTCTTGCCTGAATCTCCCCGTTGGCTTGTCGGGAGAGGGCGTATGGATGAGGCCAAACAGGTTCTGCAGAGGTTACGTGGTAAGGAAGATGTTTCTGCTGAATTGGCCTTGCTGGTTGAAGGTCTGGGGACTTCCACTGAGACCTCTTTGGAAGAGTATGTAATTTCTCCTGAGGATGGCATTGCTGGTGACCCGGAAACAATACCATCGGATAAGAAGAAGATAAAACTGAATTGGCCCGAGGAGGGCCAGTCATGGGTTGCTGAGCCCGTCAACAAGCAAAGTAGTATGTGCCTTGTGGCTCGGCAAGGAAGCTCGTTGGGGGGTCTGATGGACCCTCTAGTCCCTCTCTTTGGGAGCGTGCACGAGAAGAACCCCGACACTGAGAACATTCTCTCATCAATGTCGGGCAGCATGATGGGCTCGGGAGTTCTAGGGAAAAGCAGCGAGAATTGGAATATCGAGAACCCAAGGCCTGCTGCAGATCAGTCACACAATGTTGGTATGGCTTATTCTGATGAAATGAACTTGCGAAGCCCATTGCTCTCAGGCCAACCAGCTGGTATGGATAGGGACGTATCTCATCTCTTGCCCAGTGGCAGTACCCCGAACCTGGGACTTGGCGGCAGTGGTATTATGCAGGGGAGTGGCCCTATGCGTGGAAGTGTCGGAAGTGGGCTTATGAATGGGGAAGGGGAGCCGGTGAGTGGTGACATAGGGGGTGGTTGGCAGCTGGCGTGGAAGAAGGCCGGTGGAGATGGGAAAAAGGAAGGAGGAGTTCAGAGGGTATATTTGCACCCCGGAAGTGCTCCTGTCTCTCAGCACGGCTCCATGGCTTCGATGCATGCTGGTTCTGATCTGTCAAGGGGAGGTGGATCTCTTCGTGCCGCTGCTCTGGTCAGTCAGACTACAATTGGACAACCTGGGGATCGTCCACGTGCAACTGATCCTAAAGCGTCTAAATGGCGTGAACTTCTTGAACCTGGAGTTAAGCGTGCTTTGATTGTTGGGGTTACACTTCAAGTGCTGCAACAGGTATGCATTAACATTAGAAGGTCAATTCAACTAAAAGTTAAGCGGTTGAAAGCCTCTGTTAGGATTATGGTTGAAGAAATTCCCAAACTAAAAGCTCAATGTCAATCTGATTGAAGACCTAATTATGATTTTATATTCTAAACGTTTAAATGTTAATGTTCTTATGCACAAATTGTTTGTATTTCAGCTTGGCGGCATAAATGGAGTTCTGTACTACGCTCCTCAGATTCTCAAAGAAGCAGGGGCTGGAGCTCTTCTATCCGGTTACAACATTAGTTCAGACTCTGCATCTCTTTTCATCAGTGCCGTCACAACATTTTGCATGCTTCCTTGCATTTTCTTGTCCATGAAGCTCATGGATGTTGCTGGTAGAAGGTGATTTCTTCATATTCATATTCACATTCACATTCATCGTCTAATGTTTTAATGTCGTAAAGAGGGTGATTTGATTGGGAAATATACATTGTTTGTTCGATTCAGGCCTCTGATGCTGTACACAATCCCCATCTTGATAATCTCTCTAACGGGGCTGATCATCAGTAACACAATCGACATGGGGCCGGTGGTCACTGCAATAATATCAGCAGGCGGAGTGCTGGTGTTCCTGAGCTGCTTCGTGATGGGGTTCGGGGTGATCCCCAACATTCTGTGCGCGGAGATCTTCCCTACCAAGGTTCGAGGAACTTGCGTCACCATAACCGCTCTGACATACTGGACATGGAACTTGATCATCACCTACTCGCTTCCCGTGATGCTCAGCTCGATGGGCCTAGCGGGTGTTTTCACTTTCTACGCCGTTGGGTGCACGGTTTCGTGGATATACATCTACTTGAAGGTACCCGAGACTAAGGGCATGCCCTTGGAAGTCATTACCGAGTTCTTCGCAGCAGGGGCTAGGCAGACCAGTATTGATTAATTTCAACCTCAACTTCAAATTGGGGACAATTCTTTGTAGCATTTGGACTCAGCAAATGTGTATTGTAGTAAGACAGATATATATGGTGCCCACCTGTAGGAACCTGTGGAGATGCATGTTTTTTTTTTAGTTTGTAATTTTATTATGCATATGTTACAAAATTTAATTCATATACACAACAAACTTGATGAAATGGTGAGTGTTTTTGGTCATATGGATTCTGATGGAAAATATCAAGTAACAACGAAAAGGTTGTGCGACTTGAATCTGGGGTAATTTGTAAAATAGTCTTGTTTGGAAGTATGATAACGTCATATTCCTTTAGTTTTTGACGAAGTTACCCTTAATGAGCTCTATGGTCGGGTATATGGAATACCGGGTCGGTAGTCGAATCACCGGTCGGGTGAAATCCGGGTAGTCTTTATTAAGGTAAATCCGGATTTCCAATGGAGGCTATTTTACAGAGATTTGTCATTTGAGAGCTAAACTAGTCATCTACACCCCATACTTCAAAAGAAGGCTGTTTTGTAAATTCTCCCTTGAACCTGCTTAGAGCCTTAGACATTTGATTCTTATGCGGTAGATTGTTTTATTCTTTGGTTGCCCCAGCAATTGAAATTTCTAAAAGAATCATAAGCTATGTCTTGATTACATGAATGCCTAGTATTATATATTCCTAGTTAGCCTATAAAATATCTTTGTAAATTTTAAGGATAATCCCCACAAAAAAAGGTAGCATGAGATATATCTTTTATGAGTTGTAGTCGTCTTTCTAGATGATTATGAAAAATGACGTGAACTTTATATAAATTTATTTTAAAACTACAATTTTACTTTAAAAAGATAAATGATCAGAAAATTATTATTTCTTGTAATTTTCTTCCTTTATTTGAAGGAAATTAAATGTTTTTTTTTCTTCTTCAGATTTTTTACCTGTTATTTTTAGAATTTTAAAGTTAAAATCAATATTGTAAAACTAATTCTTTCCAAGTACAATAACAAAACAAGTTTAAACATTTCTTTATAAAATATAAATACCTCAAAATATCTTTTTTACAATCATCACTAAATTTTATATGATTAATATCACTCGCACTAAACTTATTTAAATGTAATGTTTGGACATGATCAAGGTACTTTCACTTCACCGAATAAGCGTTGGATAGCTACATTGATGTTCTTTACAGCATCCTATAAGACAAAAATTGAATAGTTAAGTTACAATTGAAGTAAAATATGAGGTCCATGGTTATGAGCTGTATCATCATCTCTTGCTTGCAAATTGCAATTGCAATTGCATAGATTGTGTAGATATTTAATGTGTGAAGAATAACTGTAGTGGGTAGGATTCTGGTGGAGACGAAGACACTTCCATTTGACTAGTAATTCTTTTTGGCTACAAATTAGTGTCAGTTTAGGCCTTAAAAATTCCAACGAGTCGGGTGATGATGTGAACATGATATAGTGATGTGACTAACGGTAACAAGTGTGTGTAGTGGATGATTTGTTTTATTATTGTATTTGGGATATTTGATTCGAGTGTCACCACCGTGATTATATATGTTAGATAAATAAATATCTTTTTAGAAAGAACTTTTGACTTGAATTATATTTCAGATCAAAATTTTGAACACTTAGGATTCAATGTTAATAAGGTTACTTAACCTTATTTTCTTATATACAATCTCTTGCCGTGTACATTCTTCTCTCTCTAATCATAATTATAGTCTGAATCTCCAATGACGTTGATTGGTCTTTTGTCTGTGAACGTCGAGGCCAATCAGTTATCACCTCCACCTGCTCCAATGACAACACCTGCTTTTCCTGCCCTCGTCCCGCCTCCCTGCTTCTTTGTGGTGTTTATCAAGTCGGGAAAGCCTCGTCGCAAGTCAAGGCTCCAAAACACCACAGGATCATGTTCTTCCCCACCGTCCTCCCCACCGCGATCAGCCGCTACCCTCCTCTTCACTATGGAATCTACAGCGGTTGTATTCTCCCCGGGACGTACTCTCTCGCCGTCTATGGTGGAGGATCGTTTCAAACCAAAGGGGGGGAGTAAGCCTCGAACCGTGATCGTTGTTGCGACGGTCGTCCCTGCACCGCCATAGACTTTTGTTGGGTCCGGTTAAGGGTGGTCCTGAACCCCTGGGCCCGATGGTGATACCGGGAAAATTGCCCTCAGAGAAGAATCAAGTCCCGATTCCGTGGTTGCCTCAAGCGCGGCTCGGATCGGCTCATACGGCTCCGGTCCATGCTCTTCCGTCCGTTGCAATTGGAAAAGGGAGGCTCCATCTCCGCTATGTCCATTAGGGTCCACTCGAGTGACCACGACTACCTTACCAACCATTCTCCTACCTCCAAAGAGAGGATCGCTAGTAACCCCGAACACCTTACCTAATCCATATTAGGGTGGGTAGTGGAAACTTATGATCGAGTTGTCCAACAAACTTCATGGACCGCCCCATCTGAAGATCCAAGCATGAAGAAGAGGTATGTAGAAGAACCACGGGAGGATCAGACGAGGACTAGGAAACAGCCTTGCTAGATGCCATGATTAGTGAGCATAAAGGGCCTTTAGGTGGGAGGGATCCCTAAATCAACAATACCCTCCCCTACTTATTGTCGAGTTCATGTTCAATCGTTATCCTCATGGTGAAAAGAGTCCTCTCCATGGGATCAAGCAGCGATTAGGCACCAACTTGAACGGTTCTCCATAATTTGATTTTAATTTTCAGCTTATGAGTCTTTTGTTTGCAAACCATAGTATTATCGGTTCTTTATCTCCGAGTCTGTTATACATGGACCTATGTGTCCTTGTTTTCTGTATTGACTCTTTTTCTCAATAAAAAATATGCAACTTTCGTTCAAAAATACCTTATTTTCTTATTCTCTTGGCTTAAAAACTTAAGGTTGGGCATAAGTCGATTAACTGAACATGGATTTCGGTCTCAATACCGCACTAAGACTATCGATTTTTATAGATTCCATGCTGTCATCGTTGTCGACACCAACAAATAATACCATATTTTCACCTGTAGATATGTCAGTTGGTTCCCAGTTTTAATCGACCTATCGAGAATTGATTGGGTAGACGACATGTGACCACTATCGTGACTGATGGGGATGAGAGACATCAATCCGAGAAGGAAGTAGATTTGGTGTTGATGAAATCGTGAAAGACCGCCGCCGACAGAGAAGTGAAATCGAATTGTGAAGAAGCTGATGCTCAAATGAGCCTTCGATCGCCGAAATTCAAGTATGTCCAAATCTAGTGATTTCATTTCCATTAGTTACATTGCTTCATCGATAGTGATCGAGGAGGTGATCTTGCTGATCATCGATCCACCGACATACATGTTATCTGCCTCGTCCAATCCTCATTTTCGTAGAGTTCGAATTCCATGATAGATACTAAATTTGAATACAAGCTATTAGTTATCATGGATGAACATTATCCTTCAATATTTTGCAAGGTAAAGATAGGATTCCTTGTTGGAATTTGAAGAGAAGATCATGAAGACTCAGATGAGCTTGGAAACAACACTGAAATAGGTTTGGCGAGTCTTGGAAGGGATAAAGGTAAAGCCAAAGGCATCTACTTGAGGTTTGTTCCTTCTTCTTTTTTGCTTTTCTAACTTTTTGCTCCTAAAGAGGATTGGCATTATTGAGTTTTTAGATAATGTAGACGAACTTGACAGGGTTCTCGCGTCCCATCAAATTTGTACAATATCGCTATGCACATGGAAATTCCCTTTTTGGGTCCTTTTTTCCTTGTCTAGGGTCGTAAATTTTTCAATAAAAAACGTTGTGAGTTGGACTTTTGTGTTGAGAGCAGGGTTGTAAAAATCGCTAGGCGCCAATCGGGCGGTGAGGGGTCCTAGGCGC
>JAYMTN010000252.1:0-18774 GCA_036897425.1 Erodium trifolium
CTGTTCCTATGAGTACTAAATGAGGGAATAGAAAAGGAACTGTTAATCTTGGATTGGGTTTCAGTGTCAAGGAAAATCGATTCAAACTCTTACAAGTAACCAATGGATCGAAACGGTATGCTGAGCTATGCACATTTGAGAAAGGATCGTCCTCTTGGAGAGATGTTGGAGGTTGCCCTTACGCATTTTCTGGGAGAGGTTTAGTTTTCTTAGAAGGGAAACTTCATTTTGATTTTGGGCGTTTTTATGGATATGGTGATCGTATAGCTTATTTTGATTTCGAGAAGGAACAGTTTGGAGCCTTCGAGGGTTGTCTTTTTATCAGCAGGCATGGAACACATGGTTATGGGACATGGGTGAGGACGGAAAATGGTTTTCGAAATCCATGGACAAAAGTGTTTTGTGTTCCGTACGATATTCTAACGTATAGCTGTCCTCTTGTACCCATCAAACAACTGGAAAATGGTGAAATACTCATGTGGCATAAACACGACGGTAAACATTTGGTTTCATATAACCCAGTTGCAAGTAGTATTGAAGTTATAAGCCGTGGTGCTAATAGTAATAAGTCACTGGAAGTGGGTACTTATAGTCCAACTCTTATTCGGCTCAAGGAGTTTTTGGCAGGATATGAAGCTTGTATCCACAATGTGAATCCAAGGTAATGTTTATACTCTACTTGCATTATTGCATATAAAAGTAGAACCATCATTATTGGAAGTACTTAGTTTTTTAGCTTCGTTTGGTATGTGCTTAGTAACACACAACTATGATCCGTCATATATCTAGATGGTTTTCTTTTCTTGTATTTGAAGCTTAAGTTCATGGTATGTTATCTTACTTGTATTCTTGACTGAGGTTGGAATGGGATAATCTCACATAAGTACACAGAACTTGTCACATTTCTCGACAGGAACCTCGTAATTGTGGAAAATCATGTCATGATTCATTGTTGCAGGGGTATTTTTTTCATTCATTACCCAAAGAGGGTGAAGTGAGAAAAATTGAAAGTTCAGTGTAGTTGGATGAAAAATTGTAAAAGTCGGTGTAGTTAAGTGAGGAAGATGACAAGTTTAGTGTACTTTTGTATGACTATCTTAGTCTAATTATGGTTTTATTAAGAAATTGAATTTATGCTAATGGACTTGAAAGATCTTTTGATGCCAGGAGGAGAAGCTTGTAGCTGAGTCAAGCTGAACTGTGGGGCACATAGCTGAACTGTTTCTACACCAGATGGAAGTAAAGGTCAAGAAATTAGTTGAGCAACTAATTTCTAGTTATTTGGAATAATTTAGTTATTTCCCCTAATAATCAATAGGTTTAGGTTTTGGAATAATATAGGTAATTTCCTGTTAGGTTATATCATTTTCTAGTTATATGGAATAATTTAGGTAATTTTTTTATTTTAAGTAGGAGAGAAGTTTAGAAGAATTTAGGGAGATTCCTTTTATGGTGGTGCTATGAGTTGTACTTCATTAGTTTGTTGTTTCATTATTTATCAATCGATATCACAAAAAAAATCTTCCAGACTTGTTGAAGTTTGTATTCTAAGTTTCAATTTTGAAACTTTTTTTATGTGGACTTGCATCAGTTTCAATTGAAAACGATGAAATGTCGGTCTTGTTGCATCAGTTTCAAAATATGTTTTTTGTTTATTTAATTTAATTACCAAACTAAATAGTTTTATAAACTTGAAGAAACATAACAGAATTTGGGGTTGACTTGGTGGTCAAGTAACTCTCTCACCTCTATGAGGTCAGTACTGGAGTTCAAATCTCAGTAAATCTTTAAGCAATATAATGCAAGTTCTTTCAAATTCATCAAACATAGCAGAATATCAAAGTACATGGTGTTTTGATCCAATATGGTACTTGATACAGAGAAAAAAAAAATTAACTCAATGGATGTTCTCTTCTTCCTGATGAATGTATCTGAGGATTATTGATGTAAAATATAATCATCTCTTTGTGAATGTTCAAAACCCACATTATTGTCCCTTACCTTCTACTCATGGGTTTAGGGAAGAGAGATCAAGATGTGTTGCAATCTGATGAAGTTCCTAATTCTCCAGAAAATATGAATCCATAAACTGACTTGTTATGTCGATTTTGTCACCTCATGAATGGCATGTGCCAAATAACCAACATTGCCTGTAGTCACACCTGCCATACTGTATAATTGTATGTGCACAGTTTAGCATAAATCCAAGGTAGGAGCAAAAAAAACAAGGGATGACTGTAAAAAAGTATACTGAGGTATTCGTTTTTTGCGACTTGTAGCCCTCTTCTTTGATAATTGCAAAAAAAAAAAAGTAGAAAAATTGAACCGCGAAAGAGAAAAAAATTAAGAGATGAAAATTTGGAATTTTTATTCTTTCAAAAATAAATTTTCCAAGGGTAAATCGTCATTTTGAAACAAATTTATACAAAAAGTCAAGTTCATTGCACTCTTTTGCAATCATCAAAGAAGAGGCATACAAATTGCAAAAAGTGAATACCTCAGGGGTACTTTTTGCAACTATCCCAAAAAACTATGGGATCATATTCAGAAACAGAACTCAAAGCAGCTTTTTTGTTCGAATTTTGGCCACCAATTGGTTTTCATTTCATTCAGTGGCCAAATTATCACTCAGTTCAATTCGGGTACACAAGCATGTAGATGTGGGTATGAAATTCAAATAAATAGTGATTTTGAGCAGTTACCTGATGCGACCGTTACGAGTCATGTAGATGTGGAATTCATTAGTCAAACGGTCAACTTGTTCGGGTGTCATGCCACTGTAGCAAAACATACCGATCTGTATTGCGAGGAGGATCAACAAAGGTTATTAGTAATTACCACAAGATTGGAATAAGAACACAGAATATACGAACAATTTGTAAGCTGAATGTGGCATTTAAAGGTACCTGTTTTGTTACATGCTCCCATGGCAATTGAGAGCCCTCTTTTTCGAGGTTCTCTCTTAAAGCAGTTCGCATTCCAATGATGCGATCGGCCATGACCTGGAGAGCATAGTATATATCACAATGAGATAAGGGAATAGACCGTACTACAAATGTTGAAACGTTCGCGTATTTGTATGTCACTTAACTACATCAGTCTTACTCAGTTATCCCTAATTATGCATCATTCTCAATTAACTATTCCTAAGTTTAAAAAGTTTTGGGATGATTGCAAAAAAGTACGATTAGGTATTCATCAACTTTTGGGTGGGAAATGGTGAAAAGACCCTCATGAAAAAGATGACAAAATATAATAAGGATATTTTTGTTCAGAAGACTGGGTAACCGGAACTTACTTTGACTTCCTTGAGCCATAATTTCTTCAAATCCGGATCACCAAGGATAGTTGAAACTATGAGTGCACCATGAACAGGTGGGTTACTATACATGGGTCTGGCGAGCTGCTGCAACTGGCTTTTCACAGTCACTGCTTGTTTTTCATCTTCGCACAGAACACTGCAATTACATGACAGGATCAGCATTCAAACAGTACAGATCACTCACTTATAAATTAACCTTCCAAGGATTGAAGACAAGTTCTAGAAATGAAAACAAGTTCCAGAAACTACATTGCAACTATTGATGTTTTGTTTTAGATGGTAAGGGATAAGTTACCTGAGGCATCCTACTCTCTGGCCATAGAGTCCCATGTTCTTCGCATATGATTGGGCAATTCCAATATAATGACCATCCTCGAGAAAAATCCTAATAGACTTTGCATCTCTCTCTGGATCCCCGCTAGCAAAACCTTGATATGCCATATCGAAGAAAGGAAAATGACCTTTGACCTGCCAGCATAAAAGGTTTTGATATGGAAATGAATACTAGGAAATTCAAAAGAAGAAGAGGAAACACAAGTAAAACCATGAACTCTTCTTCACCTTGAACAGGTGTGAGATCTCTCTCCATTGTTCTTCTGTAGGATCCACCCCGGTAGGGTTATGAGCACAAGCATGAAGGAGAAAGAATGAACCATTTGGAGCATTCTAAACAGAAAAAAAGAAACACAGATATCACAAATGTGGACACATCTATGGCAGCAGCAATGTAACAAAACAAGAAGTTTTTATGTACCTTAACATCATCCATCAATGATGCAAAATCTAAACCTCTAGTCTCCGCGTGATAATAATGGAATGTCCTCTGAGGAACTTGGGCATCTCTCCAGATGTTGTGATGGCTGTTAAAGCACAGGGTTAATCTCATTTAAAGGGAAAAGAAACGCATAGAATCAACAATTAGGAAATGAGGGGATGTAATGGAAATATAGTAAAAGAAGCAAAGAACTAACTTGGACCAGGTTGGGACAGGTATGTAGATTTGGGATTCAGGGCGGAAACGCTTCTGGAAGTCCGCAAACAGTCTGCACGCACCAGTTCCTGAGAGTGCTTGAACAGCAGCAACCCTTTTATCTTTAAGGAATTCAGAATTTTCACCGTAGGCCAACTTCAGCGTTTCATCCACCATATTCACACTCCCTCCCATAGGAAGATACTCCCTGATAAATAGTCACCACCATTAAATCTACCCAATTGAACACATATGGTTCCTTCTTTCGGTACAATAAGGGAGTACTCTAGCTTTGAACCATAATTTTCGCCCACACCCCACCCCAGCAAATCACCAAAAGCAAAAGGCTTCACTATAAATGATTTTTAGTAATACTCTTAGATGAAATTTAAAATGTATTCAGCTTCTGAAATTGATTATACTGAACTGAAAAGATGCTTAGTTTCCTCATAAGTGATGCAAAGAGACCTTTGTTATTTCTAAGGTGCTATCAAGTTTCTTCACCGTGGATTACAAGTTGTTCACACTTCACACTAAGATTGAAACAAATGGACAGCATTATGGAAATTCTGGTCTGCTCAGCACATGCAGAAGTTTTAGAATCAATATGCATTGAAACAGCTATGAATGCTAGTAATCAAAACAACACCTGTCAGTAGACTGACGCTTACATAAACAGATAAGGATCCAATTCCAACCTAATATCTCAGACCTTTTTGACAAAATCCCTAAGTTTTGGTTAGCAAGCTTAAAGTATGTCCTCTTAGTCAAATGTAATTTGAAGTTTTGTAAGAAATTAATATTAACCAGCAAAAGTGGAATTACCAAGCAGTGAGCATCATATCCTCATAAATCTAGTACAGGATATAAAAAAAAAAGGAATCAAAATGGCAGGTGAAAACAGACAGATAAAGGGAACTTCATGAACCACTGAAAAGAAGCATATTCCAAGGGCACTTCCCTAATTATATATGTATTTCTACAAATCTGCCTCTACCCAATCAACACAAGACACTTTCATATAATTTTCTATAAGATTTAAATCCATTGTCTAGAACCCACAACTTCTGCACAATAACACCATGTAAACTACAATCAAGGCTTCGATTTCGTAAAAAATTCAATGAAGTAATCACTCACATGTTTAAGCTTCCAGCAATCCTCCGTTCTGCTTCTCTAACACATTCAAGAACAACTGGCTTCCCATTATCATCACGGTAAGCACCCTTTAATTTTCA
This sequence comes from Erodium trifolium, assembly GCA_036897425.1. Classification (NCBI taxonomy): domain Eukaryota; kingdom Viridiplantae; phylum Streptophyta; class Magnoliopsida; order Geraniales; family Geraniaceae; genus Erodium; species Erodium trifolium. The sequence goes on from JAYMTN010000252.1 coordinate 5,531, forward strand.
CCAAAAAGTTAAGCATCCCCAAATTAGAATTGACAAAAGAACAGAGATAATTGAATAATTACAACATAATTAAGTTAAAAATTCACACCTTTACTTTTTACACATTTTCGACAAGACAAAAGATCAAACATTTCTTTCACACAATCCTCCCAGAAACAAACCCAATAATTTAAACAGCCATAACAAGATCCAATCTATGCAACAGAACATTTCCAAGCTGAAGCTGTTCATGCCAATTTAGCTCAAATCCCTCAAAACACTCTCAATCCGATCCAGAAAAAACAGGATCCAAGCCCAACACTCACTATTAGACCCTCTTTTCATTTCATTTCCGCATAAACAAACCCGATTCACAAAATTGAAAATCAATCGAATCAAATCAGCTCGGAGCATAAACTGCTCATACATCAGTAATTCCCCAATAAACAGAAGGAAAGAGATGGGAAAATCGAAGAAACGAAGATAGAGAACTCACGACTCCAACATTGACTTTCTCGGGGCTGGGATCGGCGAGGAAAGCTTCGGTGACGCCGAGGATCGGGTCCTTGGGGGCGGGCTCGACGCTGCGCCACCAGGAGGACATGGATCGGGCTCCGGAGAGGGAGCTCGGGGTCAGGACCCGCCTGGAGATCGCTGTTCGAATCGACGCCATGAGAGAGCTTCTCTGCTTCTATCTTCTTCTTCGTCGTCGTCTCGAGAATCGGAGGCGTGTTGTTCGGAAATGTGGACATGCAGTGGTCTATATATACCGGTTAGCGAATGAGATGGCTTTGAAATGCGTGAGAGGGTGGTGAATTACTATTATGCCCCTCTACCGGACAACTGGCTTGGTTTTATTGACTTTGGGGTTCGTTTGTTCTGACTTTTTTGCCCTTTTGGCTGCCCAATTAATCGATGACATTTGCAGACAGTAACTTCGTACTACGAATGTGATGATTCGTTGCTTTTGGATAAGGTGTTCTTTCTATTTCAATTAAATATTTATTACATAAAATAAATATTAATTTAAATAAAAACGAAATTTTATGCAGTAGAAAAACGTAAACAAAGCATAAATAGAAAATTTTAAACGCAATTATATTTCAATTGTGTTTCGATTCGATTTGGTCTAATTGTAACGTATTCTGCGACAAGTATAGATACTTTTTTTTTCAAAAATTTGATTTTGAGGGCGTCATGAAAAAGTTATGTTACAATGAGTGGGCGAGCGAGGGTGTTTCATACTGAAAATTCAAGTGTGGTATTTATATTTAAATTGAAGGGTAGGTTAGGGTTTTAAAATTTTAAAAAAAATGGGACGGTGGTCGATTCTGTGAGGTCGGTTCAATGTATTTGTTGGCAAATCATTATGTAGAAGTCAATTTATCCGACAAATCTCATTTCCTGACCGAATCATTCAATCTTACCTTAGTCAGCCACAACATGTCATGTGTCTTGTTTTTTTTGCACTGTTTAACGGTACATTTTCTTTGTCACCGAATTATTCGATCTTACTTCAACCAACCACAACATGCCATGTTTCTTTCTTTTTAACGATACACTTTCTCTCTCCTAACCTCTTTCCTTTCTCTCCTATTTATTTAGGGCTTCCATAATCGAGGAGATTGTGGAGATCGATTAGGCGTCGAAAGTGGAGAAGGAAAAAAAAAATTGCTGACGTGTCGCTCTCCCTTGGCGATTAGACACCCTCAAAGTCTGCAGATTCATCGACATCGATTCTCTCTCAAGCCGATTATCTCTTATCTCTGTCTAGACACCCTCTGCAGATTCATCGACATCGATTCTCTCTCAAGCCAATTATCTCTTATCTATGTCTCTCCTCCTTCCGATTCTCTCTCTCCTTTTTTTATTTCCTCTCTCCTCCCTCAACGAATCTTCTCCTTACACGTGTTGATTCGACCCACCGAATTCGACCTTCCACTGCATAATCCACTAAATCGACCCTAATTTTTAGCAAGCTTTGACGCCGAATCGATCTCTTCATTCGCCTCCATTGTGGGAGGTCTTACAAATAGGCTAATTCCATCAATAGAGATGCTCTTAATTTTTGTAGATTAGTCTAAGAGAATTGTCTCCAAAAGTAAAGGCCTACAGATTGTAGAATTTGAGCTTTTCAAGATTTAGCTTACGAATTTAAAACATCTGAAATGAAGATAAATTCATCATTTTGAGCTTTTCAATTAAACAATTAAATACAATAGAATTTAGGAATAAATAAATTGTTATAAATTCTACCAACTAACTGAACTTTTATAGCTCAAACTGTAAGGAACAATGTAATAAAACAATTCAATGCATTAAGCTGAAAATATATATTGCAGTAACTTTAGCAGAGAGACATGAGTGAAAGGTTGTGTCAAAAGAGAGATAATCCAAAACATCAAAACTTGATAGTAGCAGAAGCTGGTGTAAGTAATACAACATTAACCAGTGAAGAAACATAATTAACTATTCCAAGACTAAGACTAAGCATACGCAGCTTAACCAGTGATGTTCTGTGACTTGTTGAGGATCACACCCTCGTACTTAACCTGGAACCACTTCATCGCATCCTCCTTGGTCACCCTGTGCTGGATTCCAACACGTGACTTGCACCTGCGGCGACGGCCAACACGGTAACCAGGGCGTTCCAGGACGACATAGAAGTCCATTCCATAGATACCGGTGGAAGGATCGTACCTAGGAAGATACAAGCAAGGTATAATTGATGGGGTAGCAAAGATATGTCAAGACTGAAAATCCATACGAATTTCAAAAACAAAGAAAAATAATCAAATCGATAATGGGGATGCTTTAGTGAAAATCTTACTCAGCTAGCCTTAAGTATGCACCTTAAAAAGTGTTCGGCAACACCTTGAGATCTTAGTCTTAATTTACCCCAACTCAGTCAACTTTTGAGTATGAAATAACAAAAGTAACCTCTCTTTTCACATGAGGGCATTTTCACCATTTCAAACCAAAAAGTGGACGGAATTGAGGATAAGAAAAACTTAAAGGGGTTGTCAAAACTTGGGGGTAATTGATTGAGAAAGTTGCATACTTGAGGGTAGTTGAGTGAAAAAGATACCCTTAAGTATGCACTTTTCTCAATTAACACCCTTAGTTTTTTAGTTATTAAACTTAAGGGTTGTAGATTGAGAAAGGTGCATATTTGAGGGTAGTTGAGTGAGATTGTCCCATATTTTTATTGATTTTCGAAGGTTTAACCCAACTTACAGTTAATAGAACCATGTCAGGTTAAATGAAAATGCCCATTTCTAGATCACTCAAATAAGTTACATTTTAAGAACACAAATGGTGGAACCATAGTATATTTCCCTTATAAATAGATGTTCAAATCCGTCCTACAAGATTGACATATAACTTCGATGTGTATCTAGAAAGTTATTATGAAAACTACAGGAAGAGATATAAGCTTACTTGATTCCAAGATCAATGTGCTCCTGAATTCCAAAACCAAAGCATCCAGTATCACTGAAGTTCCTTCGGAGAAGTTCATACTCCTTCACCTTCAAACCACTCTCCAAAAGCTGCATTGCTTTATCGCCCCTGACAGTGACGTAACATGCGATCTTCTCATTACGCCTGATCCCAAAAGACCTAACAGTGTACCTTGCTATGGTTCAGAAGATAACAAATTCAGTACAGAATTGCAATTGTATACAAGGAGAGCAGAAGTTCAAACAACAATCAAATGGCAGACATCACATATTCAAGAACTTGTAAATTATTACCCTAAAGTATTCAAAAACTATCCGAAATAAATGCCCCTAATCAAATTCATATAAAGATAAACCAAAAACATACCTACAAATTTCATTGCCAAGTATCTACTCCCTCTATCTTAACTACTTTAAGCTGTTAGACGTAATTCAAGTGCGGATGGCATTGTTTATGTTAACAAATTCAAGCGTTGTAGAATCAAATTCATATGCAATGTAGATAAGCCAAGATCAAGACCTTCAAATGTTAATGTCAGTAGTGGGACATATAAATAAGGAGCTCATGTAGCATATTCACAAGCACATAACAAACAATCAATCCTCAAAATCCAAATACCGAAGAACATCATACAATCTAACACAATGCTCTACACAAAATGAAACGAAAAAAACAAACTCCAAAAATATCAAATTAGCTACATTTTGCACATAACCCAGTTGAAAAAATTAGATGATTCCACTAAAGACCGTAGAAAATTTCACATTACTCGCATTCAAGCACTGCCATTACAGAAATAAGAATCACACCTTTGGAGAAAACTGGAGACTGCCCACTGAGCTGTTCCAGCACCTGTGAAGACGAATCTCAGATTAGTTCAGTAAACAACAAATCAACAAAAGGGTGTCCTGCGATTCTGAGTATGGACGTACCTTGGCGGCTCTGGTGAGACGATCGCCGCTCTCTCCGACGGAGATGTTGAGACCCAGTTTCTGGACCTTGATCTCCCTCATGGGGTTCGATAACTTCTTCTCGGCTGCCTGAATCACCATTGTGAAATGATACAGAGAAGTGAGAAAATTTACACAGACATGAAAGACCAGTAAATCGAATCTGGAAAAATGGTGAGGTACGTACCATTGCAAAGGTAGGGGAAGCTTCTGCTGCCGCCGCCGGTAGGGGAGAGGTATTGAGATCGTTGGAGAGAAGAGCGAGAGTGAAAAATAAACCCTCTATTAAGAGGAGACGAAAATGAGCTAGGGTTTGGCGGAGCCTGTGTCAAATTACAATAATGCCCTCCACTCCAGAATAAATATGTTTTTTTGTTTTTCTGTATTTTTTAGTATAGTGGAACGTTTATTAATCGTGGAAATCAAATATTACATATTACGTAAATGATAAAAAGAAAAAAGGTGAGACAAAGTTTTAAACTCGTAGGTATCGAATGTTAATCTTATTGTAAAATACCTGGATATATCAAGGATAAATATTGATAGACGATCTCCAGACGGGTGGTTGTGCAAAAGTAATGGATGATGAACATTTCCTGACTCGACCTGAAAATGCATGTGGTAAAAGATCAGGGGGTTTTGATGGGGTAGCGGGCATCCATGGAGAACACTAGGAAATAGGGGAAACTTGTTGTCGGATTTCCATCGACCTTGACAGAGCGAGATGTGCATTCTCACGCACACACCCGTTGCTTGAAAGTTCGCTCATTGACCCTGGCGAGACTGCTTGGCACACCTCGCCTCTAATTATTATGGATTGGTTGTTTCCTTGGCCGGGGTAGGGCATCTCGGCTCCTCTTTTTCTAGGCCGAAGAGGAGGCTGTCACCTTGTTAGAGCCCTGATCCAGCGGATGGGGTTGGGGCGGCCCTGCACGTAAGCCCCGAGTGATCAGGTGTGTCATACTCGTGATTTTGGATCTTGGATCGGGCCTTCGATGAGCTCGGATGATCAGAGGGTGGCGGTGTTGTTTGCGTCTAAGGAGGTGGAGGCGACGGTGGTGGCGACGAGGGAGACGGAAGCGGCGACTCTGATGGCTTCCCCTTGGGACCTCAGTAAATCCACATATTGTGGGCGAATGCAGGGAGGGAAGGAGATGCGGTGGCAGTGTCGAAGCAGGAGCTATTAGCGGAGGAGGTGGTGGTGGCTTAACTAGCTTCAGTCGGAAAGTAACATGAGGATCGTTGGCGACAGCGACGAAGCGAGTAGCGAAGCCAGTGGTGGAGAGATAACCTTAGGAAGTATTTTATGGGTTTTTTCCCCACACAAGTTTGATGAACTTCGTGGTAAGGTAGGGAGGCGATACCAACGGTGGGACGGGGACACGAGTCATCATAGGATTGGTGGCTGACAACAGCAAAAAGGGATCGGGGATGCGGATGGTAGGAATCATGGCAGACGCAAAAAGAGGAGGACATAAAGAATGGCGAAAGGAGGGAGAGAATATAACCCAAAACCTTTGGGGGCAAACGGAAACAGAATAATTTGGTGGAGGAGAGCTTGTACGAATCGGAGGAGAGGAGCAATGAAGTCTGTAGTGGAGAAGAGGAGGAGGCGTACCAGTGGGGGACGGTGACGTATAATTATTAAAGAAGCCTTAAACAACGATTTTCGGATATGATTTTTGTTTGTTTGAGCTTTTGTACTGTAATTATAGATATATTATTTTTGGGTTGATAAATTATTTGTTAAATTTGTATCTTTAGCAAGTTTCAATGATAAAAAAAAAACATATTTTTTTTGCTTCTTCTAATCATATGTAGGATATAGAAATCAATAGGATCTCTTTGTTATTTTGTAATAGAATACTCTAAGACGTGTTTACAAGCGTAAATTTTCATTAGTTGAGATTATCAAAAATAAAAAGAATAACCATTTTACAATTAGACTACATAGACGAGAATACTCCATAAAACAAATAAATGTCTGATCAGCCTACCGTTTAACAAATCTAATTGACACATATCTAAGTTGTGACATGAGTGTCTTACGATCGGCTGGTAGTCTACTTAAAGCATCTTCAATAGTTCTAATCTACGCAGTTGTTTGGAGGGATTGTAAGAGCACATTTTGAGTCTCTCTCTTCCCAATAACTACCTTCTACAACTACCTCTACTATGGTAACGACTAGTAGGCTAATGAGCTAGTTGTTTGTACTTTTGATATTTTCGAAACAACATTGTCGTTGTCACGCGTCGCCTCGCCGACTAACCGTTAGGGCTGAGCTGACTCGTCACGTCACTGCAAGATCCTGAGATGACGGGTATCTAGTATTAAATGTGGTCATTTTATTGAATAAAATAGTTAAACAATAACAATCATAACCACAATAAAAAAAAAATAGGAAAATGGCGAGGCATAGTATTGGTCAAGATTGAAATGGTCAAAACCAAAACGCTATCCCTATATATATGGTGCTCGGCTAATCCAGGTAAAAAAAACTAGGGGGCATTCTCTATTCACTCGATGATGCGCGCAAAATATCCATACTTCTTTTTCGTGGCTCGACCCGGGCAAGCCTATGTTGTCTAGAGGACATCCTTATATGTCGCAAGAGACCTTGGGTGGATGTGAGAGTGATGTCAGGTTGACAAAGAGATCCCTAGGAAAAAGGACGAGACTGGGGGCCGGATGGAATCCGATCCCCAAGGGACGGGGTGTGGCTCCTCTAGAACACCCTGTTTACCATTAGTGACTTCATTGAGCCAGGCGAGGCTGTTTTGCAGATCTCGCCTCGTGCCCCTCGAGACCATCCTCCCTCGTCCTTGTAAGTGGATAGTTCTATATTCTCCCTTCGTGGACTGGGTATTGCCCACCATACTACGTACCGAGAGGAAAGCCTTATTGAGGCCCAGACCTGCAACATCCGCACCACTCCCGGCTGGGGGGAGTGATCGAGGCTCATAGTCCTCTAAGAAGGCCCCCCTTTAACGTAAAGGTCAAGTGGATTGCATCCCTACTAGTGATCGTGTGTTTCCCCACTATATAGACGAGGCAGATACATTGGGGCCGACTGGATGTCAACCTGGATGCGGAACCGAATGAGGACCTTCCAACCTCAGGGTCCCAGACGGCTCATGGGAAGCAACGCGCGACATTAATAGGCGCTTTCACCACATATTCATGATTGAATGAAGTTGACGCTTGTGACCTCGGCCACGACGATCCTCCTAGTGCAAAGTCGGAGCCATGTTCCCTCGAAGGGTCTCGACCCAAAAGGAGATCTTGGTTCAAGGCCCACCATATCGGGGATGGGATGCCAAATCTCCAGTGAGAACCATAGTCCAATTGGCGTTGAGGGGAGGATGGAAGTGACGAGTAAGTGTGCCCGAAAATCCTACATAACCTACCTAGCCTGGACCGGTCAAGTCATCCACATCACGACGATGAGTCCTCATCGTCCTTAACTCTTGGGGAAAGTCGTCGGGATATTAGGCAAGAGATCCCGTGGTGTTGGGTGCATATCCGGCCAACACTTCCGAGAAGGGCTGATGCCTGGTAGATAAAAAAGAAAGTATTTCCACCGCCATGGAGATTATACCACTATTACCATTGCATCGCCCGGGACATAACAAGGCGGCGATATAAACTCCGAGCAAGGAGAGGCGTCAGAGGGGAAAATGCCGCCATCATAATAGTAAGGAGAGGTAGAGATGAGGAAACCCTAACAGGTGGTAATTAACAATCCAACCAACCTTTCTTTTTTTGCTTGTTTAAAGTGACTCGTATGATAAAACTGTGTTTATAGTAATTCTTAGAGATTATTTTTTGACACCACTAAAAAAGTGACCCACAAATTCGATAGAATCCCAAACATATTGGGGTAACGAAAAAGCAACAAAGTTAGCTATTGTGGTAACAAAAATAAAAATGCAATTCATTTCATGTGTGTAATTCAACGTGGGGCGGAAGTGCTTCTCATCTCTCACCCACCGACACCCATAGGCTAAACAATGTACAAAGGAACCACCCTAACAAAAAATACAAATGCTCCAAGCTCGCGACTCTTCTTATAGCGTCTAGATCCAGGTAGTAGTTATTGACCATCGGAAGAGTTTACGACGGAACTCGTGAGCTCTCGCGGTTTTCATCGAGCTGACCCTGGCCAAATTTGGATCCAAACGGGACTCGAACGGTCCTCCCAGGCTAAACGACCACCTATAAACGCGAAATCTTCCACCAGACTCTATCAACAAAAGTCCCTTGTGACGCCGAATAACCTATCAGCTAATTACTTATGTCTTAAAGATAAGTTCAACTACTTATATGAAATTTTAGAGTAACCTGGGAATCGTTAACCAAGGTCCACTACAAATATATAAACCCTGAAGTTCTTATCATTTAAACAAATTTATCCCCAAAACCATATCTACGATATCATGACCAACTTTATTAAATATTTACCCAACAATTTAATAATCTAACCAATTCAGCCCAATATTTCTACTTGTGACTTCCCCCCCTAAAAAAATATTTTTCCACTAGTAATGATGGTGGAACTGCTATCATTGCTTCAACCTAAAACATATGGGGCCTATCTACAATTATTATTCATGATTAAATATACCTCAAAATCGGCTCTATATGTCAACATTGCATGTTATATAAACATTACACCACACCCACTCATGAAAGTTGTGTATCATGTGTTCAATTTATTTACAATTACATCTTTCCCAAACATACCCACAAATGTCAACACAAGCAAAATGGCCTTCATTTATCCTTTCTTACTCACAATTATTGATGATAAACAAAGGTTAATTACACCTAATTATATTTAATTCTACCCGTTTTTCACATAGTTGCTTTGAATTATAAAGTTCGTCTACGTGTTATCCTGTCTTTTCAAAAAATTCACAGTTAGGATTGTGAAAATCGGATACCATCCAGACGATTGTGGAGAATTGGATATTGTCCATACGAACATTATAGTTTGGTGGAAAACAGATACAATTAAATATAGTTAGATGTAATTAACCCGGGTTATCTGACTGCAGATGCGACCGAGTGAGCCCAAACCTTGAGATGGTCTTTCATGTCAATCTCATTACCCAAAGCCGGTACTCTCCAATTCATCATCGGAGCCTTCTCTTTCCTCATGTCCATAGCATCCCAAGATTCGGACAAGTAAGGCCTCGAGACAGCAACATGGTTCTTCTCTTCAACAACCTTGTTGTCTTCACTAGACCCAAACCTCTGCAAGCCAGGAATGATGTCGGCCAAACTAGAATCCTTGTCCTCCTCGGAGAACACGAACCCCAGATCCATGAACCCTTTGAGCTCATCGAACTCGAGCTCCGACAAGCTCTTGCTCATCTTCTTCTTCCTCCTCCTCGAACCCTTTGTTGGGTCAACTTTGTTCTTGGGGATCTCTATCTTGAGGTCATGGGCATGGGCTTGATCTTTCATGACCTTGCCGGAGAGGATTGGTTGGAGCTTTGTGGCGGCGGAGAGGACTGAGTTTGGGGAGAAAGAGAAGTGGTCGGAGCTGGTTTTGGACAAGAGGGATTGGTCACTTAAAGACCTAACCTTGAGGGTTTGGAGGTCTGGTTCGTTGACTTTTAGGGCATGGTTTTGAGTTTGGAGAGATGGGTTTTGTTCTTGAGGTTGTGGAGATGGTGTTTTTGTGGAGGTTTTGTGGCCGAACCAGCGAGAGTCGAAGAGGTTGAGTACTTCTTCAGCTGCCATTTTAATGGCGGTTTTGTGGGGAAATGGATAGAGATGAAGAGATAGGAGAGAAAAGGGTTTTTGAGAGATAAGGAATGGGTTACTTGTTATTACATGCAAGGGATATATATGGGGATACTTTACATTATTGCCCCTAATTTCTTGCTAATATTACGAAATTATTTGTGATGATGTGCATTTGTTTATTTGGAGTTTTTAATATAAAAGGGTAAGAGGAAGGGTCATCTTATGACTTGTCTGGTCCGCCTCTTCTCCAAACATTATCGATTTTTAATTGTTAGTATACTCCATTTCGTCTGTTATAATATCTCACACGATAAAATTGAGTATTTCCACGACAATTTAGTATGACTCAAGTCGTTTCGTGTATGGATTTTATGTGTTTATTATATCTCAAAAGTTTTTCGGAGGTTTTCTCAAAGCAGACGACGAGAAATCGATCCCTAATCTAGACCGTAAACATTGGGAGGAATCCGATGAATAGTTCAACCTTTAATCCGATATCTTTGAGTTTATTTACTTCCATATGTTCCTTATTATTGATTAATATACATCCTATTTGCTCAAAAAAATATACACAAGATGGCAACATTTCTAAAATAAAACAAAATGACAACATGTTAGAGTTGTCTTACTCTTGTTCAAGGCTCAAGCTATCGGTTGGTCAACGGTCTTCTTAAATAGTGGAAATGGTCAACTCTAAAGTAAACTAATATAATAATAAATGAATATCATATATTATTTAATTAAATTAAATTAAAATTTCACCAGTTGCTATTGAATAAAAGAGAAGAGAAAAAATTAAATATCAATGTGAACATATGCATAAAATTGTTTTTAAAATGATTCTCTTATTGTCATATATTATATATCAACGTAAACATACATAACAAACTATCGGAGTAGAGATGACGCAACTAAAATGCATAGATACAATGCAACAAGTGCATACCTGCCACAAATACAATTATTGTCTCTATCAGGATTTAATCCCCGATGGTCAAGGGGAAAATCTCATCCTTAACCACTGGACTAACCCTGATTGTTAAATCAATCTTATCCAAATTTCAAATTTGTGAATAAAAGTTTATATTTAGAAATTTAATAAATAAAATATTATTGTAATTATTCACATATACTCACAAAAATGCTAGTGTCTATTTTCGGACATATCATAATCTGACGTGGAATTCAAACTTTGAATAAAGAGGAGAAAACAAAAAAGAAATGTATATCCTAAGGAATAGTCATAAAAAGGGAGGGTATTTTGGTAATTGTGACAAAGCATCTGGAATCTTAAGATGCGCATAATTGGAGTAGGCCGAGTAGGGAGCGTAAAGTTGACGATTTTTCCAAAGCCCACGTGAGAGGAAATGGCGGTAAGCGTTTTCTTTGCCCAAAATGCCCCCGTATTCTATCAGAAATTACGATATCAATCCCATATCTAGCCGTCAGATGCACAGATGCACTGTTCCTTTCATCATTTAAAGTTTAATATTTTATTGTCAGTATGGACGCCTTTATTTACAGAGATCTTATAATTAATTAATACATGGTTTCTAATTTTTTTTCCTAAACAATTGTAACGTAATTTATTTGTCGTTACGTCAGCAGGTATGTGTTCCCAAGTAGTCATTGAATATTTTTTTATATAATTGTTTCAAAATGAAGTATGGCCGTCGATATCAGGTCTGAACGACCATAACAAAATCATTGTTTACAAAGAATTAACGTATAAAAACACAACCAACAATCATAAATATTTTGGTTTCATACATATATCTATATTTGCATTTCGAGATCTAAAGGCTTAGATATTATTAATGTCCGGTGACAATTTTATAAATAATACGAATTTTTCCGTCATTTAGCAACTTTATAACGCATGTTGACCATGCTTGCAATGCACAGAGATACTCGCACTCGTGTATAAAAGATATCAATATCATTGTATGTAAATGTAACATATAATTCATTTGCATGTAGGTATACTCACTTTGTATGTAAGGTACCTCATTTTTTTTATGAAAAATATAAACACATTTCGTACAAGAGTGTATTATAATCGTAGTCAACACATGCTAGCGGTCAATCGCGTTATAATAACGGCCAACACGAATTACAATAGCGCGAACAAATCATAGCTGACGCTTTTGATCTCCTATGTCCATTGTTCACATTTAACGGTTCATAATGATTCGTAATCTGTTCGATAAAGACAGCTTGTACGGGACATTGTCCATGTATATACATGAAAGCAAGTGTTTTAAGAATTCAAACCCATGCTAATCAAAACTAAGAGAATAATTTTACATGTAACAATTTGAATCATATTCACCTCTCAGTATTTTTCTGGTTTAATATGTTTTCTATTTTATTTTCAAACATGTTTTACATTAATATCATGACTTAATCCAAAACAGACCAATACCTTGACTATTTCATGGTTCATATCTCGATTTGAACCTGAATATGTGAGAAGATATCTACTTTGTTACCAAACTTATGAGCTTGTCTGTGGGTCCCATGTTCGAAGGTATACTTTTACATATCCACGTGATCAACATGTGTATAAAATTTCAAACTCATTTTAAAAATAAAGAAAATGAAAGGAATCTTATTTGTGAATCAATTAATGAGGATGGTTTGATTCCCACGGGAACGTCCATGTGAAAATGGGGAACGCGCCTTGAGATAATTGTATGCACTTAATGATCGAAAAATTTGTCTTTATTAAAAAATCAACATCATTTTTTCAATATCTTTTTTTAATCAGAATCATTGTTTCAATATCGAAATATTTCAACTTGTGATCTATATTCAAACTTGTATAACAATCATATGCAAACATAGTTATTTGAGGTGTATGGATAGTCGTAAAAAAAAGTATAATAATAAATAAAATAAATATCTCCAAGGGGACATCGTGACTCTAGCCTTTATGTGTAAGGCCTTGAGTTCGATTCAGTCTTAGTGAATAATTATATTTATCACAGATTTATGTGTATTTGTTATTGTGTAGCGTGTTGCGCTTCTTATAATATATGTATGTGTTGTCCGTATGTGATAACTTGTAGAAAGTTGTATTGATATTCGATGTGAAT